>JASUUF010000141.1:0-87266 GCA_030449835.1 Clausena lansium | reverse complement strand
ACCATCATATCTACCATAGTACTCACCACCACGATCAGATCTCGACGCTTTTAATTCTTTTGTCATTGACTCAACTTTAAATTTTTAAAAATTTTTTTAACATATCCAAGTGGATCGTGGACTTTTTCACGTAAGGAGATATATGTAGCTTTATTATCTAGAAAAATCGTCTGCTGAAACTGTCATAAAATATTGTTGACCATTCTGTCGTGTAGGAATGACCTACAAATATCTCGATATGTATTTAGTTCTAAGACGTCCAAAGTCCCGTTGGATTCAACATCTCTTCACATGGCTCTTGTTTCCCATTGTATCACAATTCTTAACACAAATATCAAAATCTCAGAAATCTAAGGGTCATAGAATTCTGCTTGACACAAGTTTCCTCTATTCTCCGTCTCGGAGATACGACCCAATCTCTTATGCCATACCGCAGCCTGAATTCTCATTGGTTAATTTTCTCTCAACACCCTCAAGACATAATTTCGTAGATTCTCTTAAAACGGCTAATTGTATCGAGCAAATAAAGATTATCATAATCCTAATGTTAACTCGTAACCAACCAATTTTGAATCATAAAACAAATCAATCTTTCTATCCCCAACTAACAAGCAGACCACGATTTGTCCAAAATGTGGGAACGGAAATCAAGTTCCGCTTAGCATGGTACTATAAGTGTTTCATAGAGATCCAAATAAAATCTAGTCTTTAATAATAATCGAATTTTCCAATTACTTCAACTTCAACTGTTTTGCCATCGCCAACATAAACATGTATCTTTCACCATCATCGGGCTTTCGACACCCATGCATAGACAAACCGATAGAAGTTGGTCAACTTAAACTATCCACCATGTGTGTCGAGGCACCGAAGTTAAATTAACCTCGTAACAAACCAAACCGTGTCTTTAACTCCACAAACGAAACAACTGCGCTTTCGATCATCCGCTTCTTTGTTGTTTCTTTAGGTGTTCTATATCTGCGCTTTCCTTATCCTTTGTCCTCATTTTTCGCCTCTTATCCTTGCCATTATTCCATTGAAATTAGATTTGTCGTAAGTTAGGGTATCCGATTCTCGCCTTTTCGTTTTTGACAAACCTCTTTTTCAATTTCTCGTAAAGACCTCCTTAGTTGCCTTTTCGCATACTGAGCCTCCGAATGCTTCCTGAATGGCTCCCTCTCATGATTATGATACACATGCGATTTGATCTCTCCCACCTTTCTATTTCCTTTTTATAATCAGGGGTATTTTCATCCGTAAGAGGTGAGGGAGAATCATTCCTTAACGCAAGGTCAAAATCCATGACTCCAAGAACTACAAGAGTGTTCCCTCACCATGAATCGCTGTTAGTAGCCATTTAGCATTGGAATTGAATCGATGTTGGCGCATATTTGTAGTAGACATATCTGAACAGAGAACAATTAAACAATCAAACCATGCTCCTATAAGTCTCAAAACAATAATAAATTCAAATAAAGGTAACCCCATCTCAAGATACCGGGCACTCCATTAATATTTCATATGTGGACAAAATATTAACTTGTAAGTGATATCTTAGTGTAGTAATCAAACACTGATAATAAGAACATGTCAAACAATAAACCTTCCTTTGGGCTGATCAATTGTTCACATGTAAAACCAAATAATCATCACGTGTCTATTACCACAGGTGCACATGCAACTCTGTCAAATATAGACCTTCCTTTGGGCCGATCGATATTCACAAAAATTACATGCACACAAAACTGTTTATATTCCAAAATAAATTAATTTCCACAAGAGAGGTCACTTTGGTGACATGTTGCTTCAATTAATTTATCTAAAAAAAAATATATATAAAACCATACCAATATTTAAATTTAAAATTGTACCAAAAATTACCCTTAAAAAAAATATTTTTTTGGGGTAAAAGTCAACTGGCCAACTACTGACTATTGACCTAGGCCAATCGTTGACTGGGTTGTTACTGTTCGGGTCGGTCAAACTGACCCGTATAAAAAAAACCAAATAAAAAAAACTTTAAATCTTAAAAAATTGGTTCGGGTTGGACCGGGCTAATCCGACCCGGATTCCTAAACCAACCCATCTTCTCATTTGGGTAAGGGGATGGACCAGGTTGGTTCAAATCGACTCGGATCTTACACCAGTCCAAACCATAATTTCCTTTTTTTTTTTCCTTCTTTCATAGCCACTTCTTCTTTTCCCTTTCTACCGCGGCTTTCAGCCTCGGCTCTACCTCTTCAGCGCGGCCTGTGTGCTGCAGCAGCTCAAATCGAGTGCTAGTAGAGAGATCGCGCACCTACAGCTCGTACACTTACAGCCGGCGCACCAACAGCAGTAGCAGCGATCGCGTGCCAGTAGCATAGATCGCGAGAGCCGTAGTGCCGCCGCACTCAAATCGCGTGGCCAGCACATGGCACCATGATTGCTGGCTTGCTTCCCATGGCTCGCGTGGCCTCATAATGCGATGGCCATGGCCATCTCTTTGGTTACCGTGGGCCACATCAAGCAGCAGCAGCAGCGCGGATTGCCCTTGCGCGAACCAGCAACGCGAATCGCCTGCCAACAGCACGTATCGCGCTAGTTTTACTGCCGCGCATGGCTAACAGCCGCTCGATGGCCATGGATCATTACTTCAAAATCCGAATATACGGAATACCAAATTTCTAGAACAAAAAAAAATTTTCCTTAATTCTGAATTTTTAATCCAAACACCACAAATTCGTTCTCAAACTTAATAATACCGAGACTACATTAATAAAAATAAATTTAATTCTCAATAATTCAACATTAAGAGGCTCTGATACCACTTGTTAAAATAAATCCTTTTGTGAAAGCCATCACATATAAACCCAAGAACATTCATGTTAAATCATTAAGAATCATTAATGTAATATGTTAAGCGTGCACGAATCCATAACGCTGAATATCCTCTAGATCTGTGTGGTTGGCCTTCCAGATCAGCACGTATATCCTAGAGAGCCATTTAATTCTTTTTGTGCACTCTATCTGAGAATGAGATGTCAGAAAGAACAGAAAAAATACGTGTGACCTGGGGACCATAACCACTTATATAGACAACTTATTCTGTTGTCACAAGGTATTCCTAATTCTGCCCATCATAGAATTAGAATATCATTAGGTCTCTACGCATTAATGGCCCACACCCTATTAGATACATTAAAGCCGAAATTACTGAAAACCTTATTAGATCACTTTTAATTGGGCTTAACCTTATTTGACAGTCCACAATACAAAATTATTCACATATAAGCCCAACGTTGGATTAAGGATCCAACATTATTGGATTAAGGATCCAACATTATTGGATTAAATAATCCAACAAAAAGATCACACAAAATGCCTTAATATCTTTATTATATATATATTTTTTAAAAAACTAAACTTTAAGATAAGAAGATGCATTTCTAGAGTCAATACACTCCATAATTGACCATCTTCAACTCAAATTCATCCAAAGTTAGCTTTATAACAAAAATTAGTAAAAATATCACTAGGACTGAGACATTCCACAACTGTCAACTATTTTTCCCCTCCCCCCCAACCAGAACGAGACATTATCCTCAAGGTCTTAAAGGAAATAAGTAGAGTTTAGAAGTCATCACCTAAACACTGTAATAGAAAATATTTACAAACGGAGAGTTAAATCTAATTTTTGCTTCTTACTACTGTTACTGCTACCATCGTCAGTCGACTAATCAAACGCAGAGGTTATGGGATCTGGCTTTAGTCTATAAGCTTTTAAAAGATTAAGTAACTCATTAGCAGTAAGAGTACAAATAAAGAGTTTTTTTTTTTTTCTGCAAATGAAATGAAATGATTATTAATTGCATGGTTAAGAAAAGTTATCAAGCCATCATAAAAGTTATTAACATTTAACAAATTGATGAGCTTTTGATGAATGTTTAAAAGGGCCAAAAATGCAATGTAATTAGTGCCTCTAGAGTTGCAAGATCTCCTATCAAGCATCGGCATAATTTAACATTTCAGATATTTTCTCTTGCATATTTGAGACAACTAGCTCTTCTCCTGCTGGTGGACCGAGCTGGCATCCCAGAGGTTTTAGGGCTTTTGGGATGATGCCTAGCACTTGGCTTCCTTTAGTGCAAGCAGCTCTGAAACAAGCTTTGATAACCCTCGGTCACTCTCTCCATATACCAAGTGTATTTTTCTTTTTGCTAGGACTCGGCCAATATCCAGAGCAGCCTTAACAAACTATGTGTATTTTCCATAGTGAAACCCAGGAAGCACACAAACGTTCTTGAATCACCTACTCGAAGTTACTACCATAAGGATAATTCTCAAAAATATTTTGTGAGTGATTGAAAAAAAAGATCATATTTAAAGATCTTGGTGGTAAACACAATGATACACATATGTACATGAGGTGATGTGTTTTTCAAATGACGTGTAAAGCACGTGGCTCAAAATTTAAAAGTAAACAATGAAAAGAAAGCAAACAACGATATAATGTAAAGTCACACTATTAAACGCAATAATATAAACAATAAAAGAATAGTAAAATAAAATGAAAATTTATTGGTAGTTGTGATTGTGGCTCACATCTTACTCTGATTTTACATCTAGTAAAGGCTTGAATGCCCTTTATGGGTAGAGAATAGGCTTCCTATCCATTTTTCTTGAAAACTGGCAAATAAGGTCGTTTGTAGTCATATTCCCAAGATTGTATCGTGCACATTCTTTTTGGAATAATGGCCATAACTGGGTAATTACTCTCTGCACTTATCCACTAGGATGCGTTTCAAAAGATGCAAGGATGTCATCCAATGACTCTTTATTCAAGCCATCCCTAATGAATTGAATCTTGTCTTCCTTGTTATCGGACACCATTCCCAAAGATGTACAAAGACGTCTGTTATAGTCTATTCGGGCACATTTATGACAAGAAATGTGAAGTTGTTTAGCTCTTCGTTTTCTTGAATAGTTTCCTTTCCCAAAACCAGGCATGTAGGCAATAAATTTGGGAGGTAACTCACCTGCCAATCGAACCTTTGCTTCAATTAACCAACGAATATCTGTAGGAATTCCTTTGATCATTAACAAATGCAATTGTTCACAATGAGCTTTGTAAATTTTCCTGAGGGCATTTTGAGGGAGAGAAGGAAAATGCTGCAGGTAGAAAAAGACTCGCAAACCCCTTAGGGTTATCCTGCACTTAGAAGATGAATTAGAAAAAGGAATAAATATAGTGATAATTTGATTCTTTGCCACCGTACTAAATAGTTTTACTTTGTATTTATTTCATGTTTGATTTTGGAGTTTCAATTATTATGGAAAACTAAAGATATTGACTTAAGAAGTTACAGAGTACCGTTATCTGCCATTTATATAGGAAAGTATTAAATGAATAGAATCAATTCTGCAAAATCAACTCAATCACGAAAGCGAACAAAAGAACAAAAAGAAAACACACATTATAAAATAAAATAGGTAGAGTCAAACATTTAACTTATCTTCGTCTCTTTATCACATTAACTTCAAGTTCTAAGTGTATGTCATATATACTGCCTCCTATTACCTTGAGTTGTCTTTCTAGATCTTCAACAAAGGACACTAATGTTGGTGATCGTAGATCAACAGGATGTGATTTACAAAATTATATCTGGCCTTTTAGGTGAAATTTCACATGAAAAGGTCTCTAAGATGTTTGAAGGGGATATTTCTCATTGAAATACACATGACATATATTAAAAATGATGAAAGGAAATACAATCGTTAAACAAACACATTTAAGCAAGAAATATTATAACACTCAAAATATGTGAGGTGCGCATCATTCAAGACATAAAAAGAAAAAAATCAAATAATCAAATGGCAAAATAACAAGAAAATAAAACAACAAAAAGTTAGTCTCCTATTAAAGAATTAATTAAGATTTAATGGGCCACTCAAATTTATTTAGGTGTCTTCTTCATGTGATTGGTATTTCAGATATAGTTTTAAACTTTGACCATTAACTTTAAATATGAGACCACTCTTTGGATTCTTAATTTCTATGTAGGGTTGGCCAAAGTCTAGGTTCGGGCCTGGTTTAGGCCTGCTCGAGACCGGCCCAGATCATAACAATGGCTGCCCGAGCCGGACCATTGCCCGGATTTTCGCATGCTGGCGGGTGAAGCCCGGCACCTCTCAGGCATCGGGTTTTAATCCAGGCTTTCTTTGCCCGCATGCATGCTTTACTTATTATTATTATTTTTTGGCATCAATGCGTCAATATTCAGTAATTGTGTGTTTGTGTGTGTGTGGTGTTTTAGATATGCTCATATGTAGGAAGCCAGCTAACATGTCGGCAATCATTGTCCTTTCTTGCCCAAAAAAAAAAATAAAACAAAAAAAAAATACACACAAATAAAGCAAATCAACAAATAGAAAAATATTGAGCAGACTTATTATCAAATAGAAAAATATTCCAATCTAATAATAACGAGAAGCATCTAAAGCAGCAATACCCAGGACTGGTTTTTACATGCATGCGGTCTGGGTTTTGCGTGGATTCAGCTAGTCCGGACGGATTTTTTTGCCACCCCTATTTCTATGGCCCCATATGGATATACATTTCTCACAACAAATGGTTTACTCCACTTTGACTTTAACTTTCTCGGAAATAAATAAAGACGAGAATTATAAAGCAACATTTTTTGACCAATTTCAAATGTTTTTCAGAAAATTCTTTTATCACGAAAAGCTTTGGTTGTAGCTTTAATAATTCTTGAATTTTCATATGCTTCATTCCTCAGATTCATTCAATTGCAATTTATGCACATTACCAACATCATCAAGATTTGAATTTTTGTAGCTTGGGTTAATCGTACGGTAAGCCCTAAGTGCATCAGTTAGTCGAAGAGACCAATTTTTATAGCTTGGGTTAATCGTCTTTTCTAAAATTTGTTTTACTTCGCTATTTGCTAATTCAACTTGACCACTTGTTTGAGGATGATAAGTGGTAGCAACTTTATGTGTAATGCCATATTTCTTCATTAAGGACTCAAATGACTTGTTACAAAAATTCTTATCTCCATCACTGATAATGGCTCGAGGGATTCCAAATCTGCTCAAAATTTTCTTTTCAAAAATAGATCACAATTTTTTAAACATTGTGCCTACAAAGAATCGCTTCAATTCATTTTGAAACATAGTCAACAATAACCAATATATATACAAATCCAAATGATGTTGGAAAAGGACCCATTAAATCTATTCCCCCACAATCAAATATTTCAATGACAATGACAAGGGTTAAAGGCTTCATATTTTGCTTTGAGATAAACCCTAAATTTGAAAATTCTCACACATTTTACAAAATGCATATGACTTTTTAAACAATGTTGGCCAATAAAATCTACACTGCAATATTTTAACAGTTTTCTTCTATGAAGAAAAATGGCCACTACATACTTTAGAGTGGCAAAATTAAATGACATTATTTATCCCGTCGTCTGGTATGCATATACGAAAAATTTGATCAGAACAGTACTTGAATAGCAATGGGTCATCCCAGTAAAAACTTTTCACCTCTATTAAGAATTTCTTCTTATCCTGGGAGTTCCAATCAGATGGCATTTTACCTATTGCAAGATAATTAATAATGTCAGTATACCAAGGCATATTTTGTATAAAAAATAAAAATCCATCAGGGAAAGAATCACTGATGGGTATTGTATCATTTGAAGATGTTGTGTAAATTTTATTGAACTCGCAAGCGCACGAATCTCTTATAGTATAGATTAATGGTGACGAGTGTCAATCCCACGAGGAGGTGTATTTTAATTATGCGTAGGGTTAATTTTCTAATTGGGAGTTGGAGTTGTGATGAAGGTTTTGATATAATTTATCCTAAATTAAAATTAAAATGGTGGGAATAGATTGGAGATTAAACAATACAAAGAAGTATTTAAGTCTTAGGATTCACACTCAACATTTCATCATAGACTTAATATTCCTTTTTAGTTCCAATTAATTTATGAGGGGGTATTTCCACTCTTCATAAGCCAAACTCTAATAAATATGGTATCAAGTTCTCAATGTGCCAGGAGAAATAATCTTATGTTAAATGTGGCATCAAGAACACGTTGTGCCAGGTGACAATAATTTAATTGTCGACAATGCGGCAAGACTGCCCACTAATTAACTTAGGTGAATTCTCTGTCTACAATGAGTCAAGACGAACCACAAAAACTTGAGGGAAGTTTTTCTCTAATAAATCTAGCATAAAGTGCTCATCGTTCCAAATAGTAATAACCTTATACTAGGAAGACAGTATGCCAGTGCAAAATTTAGATAAGATTATTACTATCTATGAACAGTAAGTCAAAACAATTTAAGTAAATTAGAGAAAGAGAAAGTAAACTTACCTAATTAAACCCATGGAACATTTTGAGGCTTCTTCTTTAACCCAAGCTTGAAACTAAATTAGCTACTGATTTTTTAACTAAGGGTAAAATGGAATTTATTAAAATACGTAGAAAATACAAAATAGAGAAAGAATTACAAAAAATGAAGCTAAAAAATGAATTTAGATGTGTCAAATGCCCCCCTTTTATAGGTATAATGAGTAAATCATGGCCATTGGATGAAAACAAATTGGACACGTATATTGCGTCATGTGGCAATCTCTAATTTCTTGGAACACATCATAGTCAACGCTACATCAGCTTTTTGGTCTAATAATATGCTGCCACATCATTGGTCAATGCCACATCATCATTTCAATCTAATAGGATCTTGCTACATCATCGATCAACACCACATAATCAGTCAACACCATATAATCAGTCAATGCCACATCATTAGTCCAATAGAATACTACCACATCATCGGTCAATACCACATCATTGGTCAATGCCATGTCATCGTATCGTATATGTAAACAGTGTCATGAACAGTACCGTGCATGTGAATAGTACATTTATCCTTTTATGGTCCTCCTAAGGCTTTCAACTGTCCTGAGTTGAAAAATACTGTCCGTTTTGCTATCTGATCTCTCGTTCATTGTGGAATGACCACAATGCCCCTAAAATACATAAAATACTTAATTATAATAAAACACACACAATTAAAATGCAAGGGACTTAAATACATAAAAGTAGGATGTTAGTGAGACTTAGAGTGTAAAATGACGATTTTCCCCTTTATAAATACACACTTTCTAGAACTCAACACACCCCCAACCAGCTTATTGCTAGTCCCTAGCAAATTAAGCGAACACAAAATTCGAACCCAAAATTATTTTTTTTTAAATAGTTGTGTTTACTTCTTTAATCAGACTAATGACAGTAATCAAATAAAAGTATAAGCATTATCTCCAGCCTAAAGAAATATCACTCCCACATCAACCATCCACACGAGGTAGTCAAGTAAACAAATGCAAACTAATTAATTATCAAAGCTACATTAGTCAAGTCACTTTTAAGAATGACATGTCAAACCCCAAAATCTCACCAGTAGGAGTGACACTCTTAAAAGAAAATTAAACCCAATAAAAATAGTCACTCCAATGAATGGTAAATTGAGAGAAAATAATAGAAAAACAGTGTCACACACTCTCACCAAGATGAAAGTATAATGCCCATAGGTTAGAAATAACATGATCTCAAGTCAAACAAAATGCTAGTCAAACCAATGTATTTATTTTTATGCATTAATACATCTTTTTAGCCCATCTTACTAGCTTCTACTTCAGACTATAGTTCCCTAAAATCAAGAAGGACTTTTATGAAGACGTAACGTAGGTTAGGGACATGACTAACAAAGAAGGAGTGATAGGAAATACAAAATATGTGTTTGAGAAAAATAGAGATCTTTTGGAAATTACAAGATGCATTTCACTTATTTGTTTATTTATTTATTATTTCTTTTATTTTCTTTTTCTCTCTTTTTTTATTCACATATCATCATTTTTTTTTTTATATTGCACCACTTTTCTGAATAAAATAATCATTTAAATTTTTCTCAAACATGAATGGGTGATAGAACACAAAAGACATGGGGTAATACTCTAAATCAGAATGGGATAGGATTAAGGTGGGCAATTTGCGGGCCCAGGCCATGAATTAAGAAACAAGCCCAAGCCCATTGGAAGTCCATCCAGTCGTGAGCGGGCATGGGCCAGGCCGGGCCTGGGCTTGGGCTTTTATCAAATTTTTTAAAATAATTTTTAATAAAGCTATAAACAAAAAAACACGTAAATTATATATGATTATCCAATTCATGATTATCCAACACACAAAATAATAGAAATACAACATAATAAATCATAAATAATCAAATACTAATATGTTTGAACAAGTCAGTGTTGTTGTTTCTCAGGTACTTATTTTTTTAACTTTTGTTTAATTTCTATAATTATGTTTGAACATGACACTTACCCTTAGTATGCCAATGCTGAATCAAATCCCTTAATAATTCGATTACGACCCACCAACTATGAAGGCGAAAATAAATATGTAAAATAAATATGTAAAATTATATAAACTATTTTAGCTTTAAGAATGAGATCAATAATCGATTCTCTTTTATTCAATAGAATTTGAACAGTTATTAAGAGTTGAATCGAGTGAAAAGATATTTATTATTATTTCCTTTTAAGAGCTTGCACGCAAGCTCTAAGGCCTTCTTATCATGCCAACAAATTAATGCGGTTTTAGAGATAATTAATTCCATTACTTGAAGCACATATAAAGCCGGTTGGATGCTTAATTATACATTTATTTCGCTAAATTATTTCCATTACTTAAAGCGCATATAAAGCCGGATGGATGCTTAATTATACATTTAAATTCATGATTTTTTTTTTATTTTTTTTATATATAATAGAAAGCCTGAGCACATCAAGCCCATAACCAGGCCCACAATGTATGGGCTTTAAATTTTTGAGCTCTTACCCTTAAAATTGTCATGTGGGCTAGGCAAAAAGCCCGCAGGCCGGGTTGGGCCTGGGCCGGCCCGGGCTTTTTTGCCAAGCCTAGACAAGATGATAAGTTAACAAAGAATTTTTTTTTTAATAAAAGGCTCAAAAGGGTGAACTATGGATATTTCATAGAAGGGATGGCTAAAAAAGGCTTAAACGGGTCGAAGATGGCCTTTCCGTCATCTTTTAGAGCACTAAATATCTTCCATATCTAGTAATTTGATGGACCTTCAGATATAGTAACACAATTTTTTTTTTTAAAGGTCGACTCGAAGGAAAATATAGAGATCATGTATAAAATAGTAAATTACTATGCTATATGAAGAATGGGCAAAAAAGGTTATTTTCCAAGAAAACATGAAGGCTAAAAAACTCACTTGGAAGTTATTATGACATGTGTATTCCTTCAAGTAACTCAATCAATTTCACTTGTTAGATCTCTCCAACATCAGCATGCAGAGTAGCAAACATGGTGTAACATAACTCAAGGCTAAAGATAATACAAATACTAGAATTTGAAAGTCATCATGTCATCCAATGTTAAAAAATCACACAAAATACCATTTTGTTTTAAAAAAAATTGAACTTCAAGACTAAGAAGATGCATTTCTAGAATAACTAAACTCCATATTCTGCCATCTTATGACTCAATAAGGTTAGAAAATGTTAGTAAAAATATTATGACACTACTATTAATTATTCCACAGCTATCAACTATTCCCTCCCCCTAACCAGAATGAGACATTGTCCTTAATGTTTTAAAGGAAAGAAGTAGGGTTTAGAAGATATCACCTGGGATCCGCAACATAGAACAAAAGAAAATGTTTACAAGCAAAGAGTTAAATCGAATTTGCACTTCTTATTGCGGCTACTGCTACCATCATTAGTCAGCCACTTCAACGCAATGGTCTCTTGGGATCTGGCTCTAGGCTATAAGCTTGTAAAAGATCAAGTAGCTCATTAGCAGTAGGAGCACAAACAAAGATTTTTTTCATAGTGATTGGAATGAAATGACTCTTTATTGCGTGGTTAAGAAATGTGATAAAGCCATCATTAAAGTTATTGACATTTAACAAACTGAAGCGTTTTTTATGAATGTTCAGATGGGCCCAAGATATTAATGCGATTAGTACCTCTAGAGTTGCAAGATCCTTAATAAGAAAATAAAAGCATCATCATGATTTAACATTTTAGTTATTCTCTCTTGCATACCTGAGACGACTAACTCTTTTCCAATTGGTGAGTCGGATAAACATCCCAAAGGTTTTAGGACTTTTGGGATGATCCCTAACACTTGGCTCTCTCTGATATTAACAGCTTCTGAGACAAGCTTTAATAACCCTTGGTCAACTCCTTTATATATCAAGTAAAGTTTTCTCTCTGTTATGATTCGATCAAGATCTATGGTTGCTTCAACGAACTCTTTGTATTTACCAAAGTTAAATCCAAAGAGGATACAAATGTTCTTGAATTATTTACTAGAAGTAGCTGCCATTGGAACACTTTTCAAAAACAGTTTGTGAGTGCTTGAAAAAAAATTCGTATTTAAGGTGCTTGGTGACAATGATTCGCAGCTATATATAAGGTGGCGTGTCTTTTTCAAATGACGCTTAAAGCACATAGCTCGAGAGTCCAAAAGTAAATAGTAAATAGAAAAAGCAAACAATGATAAAATCACCATATTAAAGACAATAATGCAAAAAACAACAGTGAAATAAAAGGATATTTATATGTAGTTGTGACTGTGGCTCACATCTTCCTCTGGTTTTACGTCCAGAAACAGATTGAACACCTTTTATCGATCGAGGATAGGCTTCCCATCCAGTTTTCTTATAAACTAGCAAACAAGGTCGTTTATAGTTAGATTCCTAAGACTATATCGTGCTCACTCTTTCTGGAATAATGGCCATAACTGGAGAATTGCTTTTTGTACGTATCCATTGGGATGCTTTTCAAGAGACAAAAGGATATCATCCAATGGCTCTTTGTTCAAGCCATCCCTAATGAATTGAGTCTTGTCTTCCATGGTATCAGACACCATTCCTAAAGAAGTACATGGATTTTATCGCATTGCATTCTAGCACACTTATGATAAGAAATTGGAAGCCATCGAGCTCTTCGTTTTCTTGAATAGTTTCCTTTACCACAACTAGGCATGTAGGCAAGTCACAGAGTACCGTTATCCGCCACTTAACTGGGGTAACAAATTAAAGCACACAAAGAAAATCAATTCTGTAAAATTAAGTAAAAAGTAAAAGCAAACAAAGCAAAATAAAAACACATAATGTAACAAAATACATGCTCACAATCGTCCTCTTATTGAATTTATCTCAAGTTTCAGTTGGATTTCATATATACCTTCCTCAATTTCTCTGAGTTGCCTTTCTAAATCCTTAACATGGGATACTAACTGTGGTGATCATAGATACCAAATAGGATGTGTTTTACAGCGTCACATCAGGCCTCTGGGATGAGATTGTACATAGAAGTTCTCCAAGCTGGTTAAAGAGGATCTGTTTTATTGAGGCTCGCAAGATTACAAGTGATAAAAGAAAACGTGTTAGTTAAGCAAACACACTTATGCAAAAACAAATAATTTTGATCAGCGAAACAATAGTAAAACGAAATGATAAAAACTTGAATCACCGAAAAGAAATGGAAAAAAAATCTCAGTTCAAATTTGGCAGGTCACTTAAATCTATTTCGGTGTTCTCGTCATGTGGTTGGTACTCTAGATATGGCTTTAATCTTTGACCATTTAATTTAAAAGTGGCACCATTCTTTGGATCCTTAATTTCAACTACTCTATGTGAAAAAACGGTGTGAACAATAAAAAGGCCAAACCCTCAAGAGCGTAACTTACCTGAGAATAGATGCAAGCGAGAATTGAATAAAAGCAATTTCTGACATAGGGTAAAAGATTTTCTCATAATTTGCTTGTTATGAATTTCCTCCAGTTCTGCCAGCTGTAATCTTCTTTCTGAGCTAGCTTGTTCCATGTCAAAGTTGAATTTCTTGATGGCCCAGTATGCACGATGCTCGAGTTCCACAGGTAGGTGACAAGCTTTTTCATATACTAGCCTATAGGGTGACATCCCAATTGAGGTCTTGAAGGCCGTTTGATATGCCCATAATGCATAATTGAGTCTCAATGACCAATCTTTTTTGTCTGATTTCACTGTCTTTTCTAATAAGTGCTTTATTTTCCTATTCGAAATCTCGACTTGGCCACTGGTATGCAGATGATATTAGGTAGGCACTTTGTTAGTGATGGAATACTTTGCTAAAAGAGCTTTGAATGGTTTGTTACATAAGTGGCCATCATCATCACTGATTATTGCTTGAGGGAATCCAAAGTATGAATCAATGTTGCTTTTCAAAAATCCTATCACTATTTTATGATCATTGGTTCTACATGAAATAGTTTCTACCCACTTAGATATGTAATCGACAGCAACCAATATGTACTGATGATCAAAAGAAGGAGGAAAAGGTCCCATGAAATCAATGCCGGAAACATAAAAAATTTCGACTACCAAAATAAGATTTATTGGCATTATATTCCTTCGTGTAATGCTTCCCATACGTTGACAGCTATTATATGAAGAGCAAAAAGTGTAAGCATCTCGAAATAAAGTTGGCTAATAGAATCCACATTTTAAAACTTTAGTAGCTGTTTTCTTGGCATTGAAATGGCTTCCACAAGCTTGTTCATGGTAGAATGAAAGAATGTTTTGAAATCACTTTCTGGGACACATCATTTGACAATTTGATTTACACAATACTTAAACAGATAAGGGTCATCGCAAAAGAAATTCTTTATTTCCATAAAAAATTTGGCTTTGTCCTGCTTAGTCCAATGCTCTGAAAGTTGACTTGTAACAAGATAGTTAACTATATCAGCATACCATGGTAGTACTTCCACACTCATCAATTGTTCATCTGGAAATGATTCATTCAGTGGTAATGGTTCTGTAATTATGTCAAAATTGAGATGAGAGATATGATCTGCCACAACATTTTCTGTGCCTTTCTTATCTTTGAACTAAAGGTCAAATTCTTGCAAAAGTAACACCCAACGAATTAGCCTAGCTTTTGTATCTTTCTTTGTAAGAAGATATTTAAGAGCAGCAGATCTGTGAACATAATTATTTTACATCCAATGAAATAAGATCAAATTTCTCTAATGCAGATACTACTGCTTGCATATATTTTTCAGTGGTTGAGTAGTTCAACTGTGCATCATTTAATGTCATACTAGCGTAGTAAATGACATAGGGAATTCGATCAACTCTTTGTCCTAATACTGCTCCATCTACATAATCAGATGCATTACATATGAGCTCAAAAGGTAAGTTCCAGTTCAGGGCTGAATAATGGGTGATAATGTCAACAACTGCTTTAGTTTTTCAAATGCCTCAAGACATGACTCATCAAAGACAAAATGTACATCCTTACTAGGTAGATTGCATAAGGGTCTATAGACTTTGCTAAAATCTTTTATGAAACGTCTATAAAAACTAGCATGTCCAAGGAAGGATCTCACTTCTCTGACTGTTTATGTGGAGGAAGATTGGAAATGAGATCCACATTGGCTTTGTCAACCCTAATACATTTTTTTGAAATGATGTGACCGAGAACAATACCTTGTTTTACCATAAAATGACACTTCTTCCAATTTAAGACCAAATTCTCTCTATACATCTTTGCAGAACTAGTGTTGGAAGATGTAGACATTGATCGAATGAATCACCAAAAATAGAAAACTCATCCATGAAGACTTCAAGGAAACATTCTACCATATCAGAAATAATGCTTAAAATGCATCGTTCAAATGCAGCAGGTGCATTGCATAATCTAAATGGAATTCTCCTATATGCAAAAGTGCCAAAAGGGCAAGTGAAAGTGGTATTCTGTTGATCTTTTGGTGCTATAGGAATCTGGTTATATCCTGAATAGCCGTCTAGAAAGCAATAAAATTCATGACCTGCTAATCTATCAACCATTTGATCGATAAATGGTAAAGGAAAATGGTCTTTACTTGTGACAGAATTCAACTTTCTATAATTAATGCATGGTGCCACCCTGTAGTCACTCTAGTGGGTATCAATTCATTATCAGTATTGGCAACTACTATGGCTTCTATCTTTTTAGGGATAGCTTGCACAAGGCTGACCTATGAACTATCAGAAATGGGGTAAATGATACCTGCGTCTAATAGTTTAAGGACTTCAGTTCTAACAACTTCTTTCATGTTAGGGTTCAACCGATGTTGCATTTTTCTAGTACGTTTAGCATTTTCATCAAGATGAATGTAATGCATGCAATCTATTAGGTTTATACCTTTTATGTCGGCTATGGTCCATCCTAATGCTTCTTTGTGCTCTCTTAAAACTTTTAATAACTTATTTTTTTGTTTGTGATTTAGGGAAGATGAAATGATTACTGGAAAAGTGCCTTATTCTCCCAAGAATGCATATTTCAAAGTGTTAGGTAACAGTTTGAGCTCGAGTTTTGTTGGTGATTCTGATGATGGGCTGAGTTTTTTCCCTTATCGTGCTAGTTGTTCAGCTCTTGAATTCCATTTATTGGTGTCCGTAGCTGGTACTGAATCAAGTAAGGCATTGGCCTTATCAACTGATCTGTCAATATCAAAATCCAAACCAAAGTGAGTTAAACATGTTTGTAAAGGGTCATCACTAAGGTTTGAAAGAAAAGTATTATCAATTAATTCTTCTATTAGATCAACATCAACAATTCTATCATCTGCATTGTGAAGTTGTTTGGCAATGTTGAAGATATTTAGCTCCATAGTCATATTGCCAAAGGACAACTACATATTTCCAGTCCTGCATTGAATGTGAGTTAAACATGTTGCCAAGAAAAGTCGGCCTAAGATAATGGGGATGTTTCTTTGAATCCTACACTGGTTGAGTGTTAATCACAATGAAATCAATAGGAAAATAAAACTTATTTACATGGATAAGCATATCCTCCACAATACCGTGAGGTATTTTCATGGGCCGATCTATAAGCTGTAACACCAGTGGAGTTAAGTGTAATTCTCCCAATCCAAGTTTCACAAATACTGGGTAAGACAACAGATTTACATTAGCTACTAAGTCCAACAAAGCATTCTCATTTGTGTGGTTCCCTATACTACATGAGATAGTGGGGGAGCCTGGATCTTTGTATTTAGTAGAAATTTTGTGTTGGAGTATAAAACTAATGTTTTCTGTTAGAAAGGTCTTCTTTTGAGTGTGAATGCTTCTATTTTTAGTGCAAAGGTCTTTAAGAAACTTGGCATAAGAGGACACTTGCTTTATAGCATCAAGAAAGGGGATGTTAACACTTACCTGTTTAATGATCTCCATAATCTCACCTGTGGAATTTTCTTTTTTTACTTTAGCTAACCTATAAGGGAATGGAGCTTTAAGGACGTATTCTCGTGGGCTACTTTCTTTTTTTTCATTTGATGATGAATCCTATTGTGTAAATTTTAATGTACTCGCAAGTGCATGAATCTATTGTAATATAGACTGTGAATAACGAGGTCGAACCTATAGGGACTGTTAATTTTTAGGAAAGTAAAACTTAATCTAAGCTAATTATAACTCTACCCTAATTGAAATAAAAATACTTTGTTTGAAGAAATTAAAACTAAAGATACAATTAAAATTAAAACGAGTAATTTAAAACAAGAATTCAAGATATTAAAGCCACTAGGGTTTTGGAATCCACCACTGTTCAACTTAACAACTATCCAATTACCAATCAATTCCCAATTTTCGAGTGATAACTCAAAATCAATCTATGTCTACTCATTGATATAATAATTAAGTCCAATTAAAATTAATCTTATGTAGGTTCTTTTTCTACTTAATAGTATGATATCTAGGCATCTTATGTAAACATATTGAATAACAAAGAGTCAAAGTTTTCTTAAGCACTATGTGCAAATAATTTAATGAAAGACCCAGAATCAAAGATAATCTCATATAAACTTTATAAATCCAAGCATAGGTTTAGTCAAATATTTATCCTAACAATCAATAATGCATGACAGAATTGGTGAAAAGATTTAATTATATTCAACCAAACATGTGAAATAAAAACCATAAACATTAAAGCACAAGTGAGGAATTAATTGAATGAAAAGTAATTTATTTCATTAAACAGGGCTTCATCCTTAACCATAGTATAGAAGATTTAGTTAGACATAGAGAGATTGAGAATAATAAAACTAGTAAAACCCATGGCTGCGGCTGTCTCCAATTCTTCTTACTCACTTGGCGGTTTCTTCTCCTCTTGTCCGGCTGCGTCTGTCTCTCCTCCAAAGCCAAAGGCTTGACTTATATATACATGCAAGCCACCTGCCTCTTTTTCCTAAAGCCAAAAGGCTTTACAATTTAAAAGCCCATAATCTTTAATGCCACCGCACAAAGCCAAAGCTTATGATTTAATCTTTAACTTCTTTTTGGTCTTGATTGTTCTTTCCAAAATATTTAAACTAATAATCCTTTTCCCAAATTAAATATTATTGTCTTCACTTGTAAATTGGAGGAAGTTGCTCCCACGTGCAAGTTTTAATTGGAGAATAAATTGTAATCTTCAATTCTTTAATTCTTTTCCATGATTGCACTTTTGTTTCCTAATCTTCAATTATTTTCCTATTCAATAAAAATAAATAAACTAATTAAAAATATAAATAAAAGAGACTAACTAATATATTATTAGAGGGAAAATATATCAATAAATTACGCTCATCAAATCCTCAGAGTCTAAAGGTATAACTTGAGTTGTCTTCAGCATCTTCACTTTGTTGTTGACTTTTTTTTCTTTTCGTAAGGTCATGACAGCTTTGATCTCTTCATATTGCTGAGGTGAACTAGTACTTACTTCATGTACTCCTTTAGGATTAGGCACTGGCTAGTTTGGGAATTTGCCTTTCTCAATGGTCATTGCCAAGGTTTGAACTAAAGAGGCAAGCTGACCTACATCTTTTCGAGGTTTGAAATTGATTGGGCTTGTAAATTGAAGCCTGCTCTTATCTCATTCCATAGTTCATCAATGGTGTGGTTTTATTGCTCTATCGTGGAGTAAGTAAGATTCGTGGGATTTTGGAATGCTTCCTCCCATCGTCTGGGTTGAGAGTAATTCTGGTTTTGATTGTATGGTCTAAATGGTGGCTAAGAGGCTTGAGGAGCTTAAGGAATTAGTTACATTGGTGAAGCTGGAGCTGCTGGTTTATTCTGTTGGAATCCTTGAGACCATAAAAAATTGGAATGGTCTCTCAATCTAAGATTATAAGATTTGGAGTAAGGGTTGTATTTTGATTGCTTTCTCATTACACCAATGGCATTGGCTTGTTTTGGGTATGAGTTATGGTCAAGTTGATTGTAGACATATGGCTTTGTTGATTTGGTAGTTGTTAATGATGCTATTTGTCAGGAAAGACCTTTAACTATTTCTTTGACTTCCTTAATTTTCAATCTTGACTCACCAACGTGAATCTCATTTACTCATTTAATTCTTTAGCATCCCTAAGTGATCGTCTTCATTGTTGGGAATTATCTGCTTGTCACTGGAAGAAATCTCAAATCTTCGATACATTTTTCGACATTAACTCTCCTCCACTTGTTGCCATTAGCCATTCTTACACATGTGGGAATAGTCCCTCCAAAAAGTACTGGCATTGGTGTCATTTCTCGTACCCATGATGTGGACACTTCAAGAGTATCCCATTGAATCGCTCTCATGCTTCGAAAAATTACTCGTCTTTTCTCTGGGTAAACTCTGAAATTTCCATGTGAATAGTAACCATTTAAAGATTTAGTAACCATTTGTTCCCATGATGTAATACTATTAGCGGGCAATGTATTGAACCAAGAATGAGCTCGGTCCTTTAAAGAAAATGGGAACAATCAAAGCTTTAACATCTTTATTTGAAAAATTTCATATTTAAAAGTTTGACAAACAGCATGAAAATCATTTAAATGATGATATGGGTCTTCATTTTCTAGACTATAGAATATTGGGAGACAATTTAGCACATTAGGTTTTAACTCAAAATTCCTATAAGCTACATTTGGGTATCTTACGCATAATGTGCTTAAATTAGCTAAGGGATTGAAGTAGTCCTTAAATGGCCTCTCCTATGGTGCTGGTGGTTGTTGTTGCAAATTCACTTCAATTTTATCTTTAATTGCAACTTGTTTGTATGTGCGAAGTGTCTTGTCTAGTTCAAGGCCTATAGGCTCATGATTAGGTAATGGTGACCTTCGACCATGCATGCAAGGAACACAAAAAAAAGAAAAAAGAAAAAAACTAATAAAAATGAAGAGAGAGGATAAATTACGATACTAACCTTATCACACTGTTACAACCTTATTTTGAAAACACACTCAAGTGCTATGGATATACAAAAAGAAAGAAAAAGAATACATGAAATAAAATAAATTAACTGAAATTAAAATAAATTAATAGGCGGTTAAATCGGCCAAATTAATAAGATAAATGAAAAATTACAAAGAAAAATGAAATCAAAATTAAATTATAGAAATTTAAAGAAGAGAAAAAGAAAAGAAATACTTACCTTAAAATGCAGATTCACTTTCTCCTTCTTCTTTTTTTCAAATAAGGAAAAGAAAATTGCAAGAAAGCAACTGTACAAAAAGTAATTTATACAATAAAGAAAATTAACTCTACAAATTAAAATGACTTACCTCCTTAGCAACTGAGCCAAAAACTTGTTGTACAAATTTTATTGAACTGGCAAGCGCACGAATCTCTTGTAGTATAGTTAATGGTGACGAGTGTCGATCCCACGAGGAAGTGGATTTTAATTATGCATAGGGTTAATTTTCTAATTAGGGAGTTGGGTTTGTGATGAAGGTGTTGATATAATTTATCCTAAATTAAAATTAAAATAGCGAGAATAGATTGGAGATTAAACAATATAAAGAAGTGCTTGAGTCTTAGGATTCACACTTAACATTTCATCATGGGCTTAATATTCCTTTTTAGTTCCAATTAATTTATGAGGGGGTATTTCCACTCCTCATAAGCCTAACTCTAATAAATATGGTATCAAGTGATTATTGTGCCAGGAGAAATAATCTTATATTAAATGTGGTATCAAGAACAAGTTGTGCCAGGTGACTGATAACTCTATGAAATGAGAGTTATCATGGCACTTCTAAGCTTGAATCATGATTACTTAGGGAATTATATTCATCTTTTGCATTAATTTTAGTTAAGTTAGACATAAGCATATGTTGAAGTGTAGTTTTAGTAATTTAAAGCATTTAGGTTTATTATGTGTTCTCATTCATGGCAGTTTGTGTAGGAAATTAAATTGTGTAAATTCTATTGATGGCTGCTGCAACGAATAGCATTGAAAGAATAATAAAGAATTAAGGAGCAGCTAGAATAATTCAAGCTTCAGCAGTAAAGCCGTTGCAGGGTTGCTACAGCACGGTTGTAGCACGCAGATACAATATTGACTTAAAGCGACTAGGGATTAAGTAGGGTTAATGTGGCACAAAGATTCCTTGGCGTGTGAGGCAAGAACTAAGACAGATCGGTTGAAGACTCCTAACCTAAGGAGGAGTAACCCTAGGACACGAAATACAAAAGAAGATTATGACTCAAGAGAAAAGGAGAGCCGTGACATCAACTCAATCATTCCTTGCGCAACAAGGAAACAAAGAAAAAGAGAAGAGCTTGAGGGCTGAAACCGTGAAATTCAGAGGACGAGAAGTTCATATCGTGATTCATCAAGAGTGCCTCTCTAGGATTTATTTCTTGAATTCTTTTCTTCATTGTTTTATTTCTTTGAAAGAGGTTTATTATGGCTAAAACGAATTGTGCTTTTATTTCTGTTAAGCATGAACTAAATTTATATGTAGTTGGGATCTAGATAAACTTAATGATGATTTGACTTCTATAATTGTTGCATCAGTGTCTGCAGCATCATTTTGTTTTGATTATGCTTAATTAAATTCTCAATTTCGGCTGAACACCCATTTAAACATACAAGTTAGGTTTGATCCTCAACCGGGATGACTTAATGGAAACAAGTCAAAGCAATACATGATTTTAGATTGAATTTTCCTCAATTGGTTAATATCAATTTGAAGAGAGCCATGTTTAATCTAGAATTAGTGAAGAACTACACATAGGGATTCACCTTGTAGGGTTTATGGATCCAAGAACGTGTAATGCTATATCTAGATGCAGATTAACAACTGGTAATTGATAGTTTGCATATAAGTATAAGAAATCCAACAGGTGAAAGATAAGGATACATTAAGAATCTGCTCAATGCTGTAGACGATGCTGTAGCAACTATCTTTAACATTGCTTAATAAGTCAGTAATCTTTAAGTGAGTTTAGATTACCCAACTATATTTTAATCAATTGAATATCTTTAGTGTTCATGTGTGCTCAGTTTATTGAATTTTTAGTTATTAATCTTTTAAGTTAATTATGTTATTTCGATAATTTATTTAAATTATTTTCATTTAATCTTTATAATTGCACTGAATAGATTTGCTATAGCAATGTTGATAACTCCAATTCCTGTGGAGACGATCTCAATACTCACTACTTTATTACTTACTGTGTACACTTGCGCACTAACACCTACTGCATAAAATTGATAACAAGTTTTTGGCGCCGTTGCCAGGGATTGGTTGTTTATTAATTCTTGTGAATTTAATTCTAATCGGTGCTAATTTAAGTCGTTTTTAAATTGTGTTGATAGATTTGTTATAGCACCTTTCGCATGCACAAATATAAATCCATTGAATATCAATTTGATCCAGAGATAGGAAGAACAACAAGGCGATTGAGAAGAGCACAAAGACAATCAAAGGCGATTGAGCAGACATGGTTGACTTACAGAACATGGAAAACTTGAATCAGCAAGGATTGCTTGAATCGGTTAATATTGATGGAGTTCAAGAAGGTCAGAATAATCAAAGGCAACCAGGGAACCATAACGCCATTGTTATGGCAGATGATAGAGACAGAGGCATAAGAGATTATGTAGTATTGACTCCTCAAGCTATAAACCCTAGAATAATCAGACTTGAAGTGCAAGCCACAAAATTTGAACTAAAACCCGTGATGTTTCAGATGTTGCAAACTGTGGGAAAGTTTAATGGCTTACCATCTGAAGATCATCATCTCTATATCAAGCTATTTTTGGAAGTGAGTGATGCTTTTAAGATTGCTGGAGCATCACAGGATACATTAAGGTTAAGACTCTTCCCATTCTTTTTAAAGGTTAGAGCAAGAGCTTGGCTTAATTCTTTACCACCAGATTCCATCACAACATGGAATGATTTGGCTAACAAATTCTTGATGAAATACTTTCCACCAACTAAGAATGCGAAGCTATGGAACAAGATTACATCTTTCCACCAATTGGAAGATAAAAGTTTGTATGATGTATAAGAGATGTTTAAGGAGTTGTTACCGAAATCTCCTTATCATGGTATTCCTTGTTGCATTCAATTGGAAACTTTTTATAATGGGTTGAATCCGAGTACTAAATTGATGGTGGATGCTTTAGCAAATGGTGCGTTATTGTCTAAATCCTAAAATGAGGCTTATGAGATTTTAGAAAGGATAGCCAACAATAATTATCAATGGCCATTTACTAGACAAGTTGCAATAAGAGGACTAGCAGGAGTTCATAATGTGGATGCATTAACAGCCTTATCAGCCCAAGTATCATTAACAAATATGGCGAAAGCTATGACTATGCTCCAACAGATTGTGGAGAAAGGCATGTGTTTGATAATTGTCATGGAAATCCTGTTTCAGTAAATTATGCGGGCAACTTCAATACAAAACCAAGGCAATCCATAATCAAATACATATAATCCGAGATGGAGGCAGCACCCAAACTTTTCATGGGGCAATCAACATCAGAATCAGAATGCTACAGCAATCACTGGACAAAATAGACCTACACCTCCACCTAGATTTCAGCAGGTGAATCAAGGTCAAAGGAGCACAAGTAACGTCAATTTAGTTCTCTTGAAGCATTACTTAAAGAGTATATTTTGAAAACTAAAGCGGTTGTTCTGAGCCAAGTAGTGTCATTGAGGAACTTAGAAAATCAAGTGGGGCAGCTTGCTACAACATTGAGTAACTGACTCCAAGGTAGTCTACCAAGTAATACAAAAAATTTGAGGAGAGAAGAAAAGGTACAGTGCAAAGTCATCAACTTAAGATCAGGAAAAGACGTGCATATACCAGTAGGCTTACCGAAAAGAAGAGTGGAAGTTACCTTGAATCAAGAAGAAACCCAAGTTGAAGGAGAGCCAATATCTTCCAATGCACAGCAAAATGAAGAGAACAACCATGCTACAGCAACAGCAGAATATAGAGTTATAACACCAACTCAGAACATGGCAACAGAACAGAGGGTTGTACAACCTGCTATAGCCCAATGTTCAGGCATCCACCACCATTCCCTCAAAGATTTCAAGAGCAAAAGCAATATAAACGGTTTAGCAAATTCTTGGAGGTATTAAAGCAACTACACATCGACATCGCTTTTATAGAAGCATTGGAGCAAATGCCGAATTATGTCAAATTTTTTAAAGACATCCTGACAAAGAAAAGAAGATTGGGGGAATTTGAGACCGTTGCTCTAACACAAGAGTGTAGTCATATGCTTAAAAGTAAAATACCTCAGAAATTGAAAGATCTAGGGAGTTTCACGATTCCATGTTCTATAGGAAATGGTTATAATGGCAAGGCATTGTGTGATTTGGGAGCAAGCATAAATCTTATGCCTTTGTCAATATTCAAACAATTAGAAGTTGGCGAAGTTAGACCCACAACAGTTACCTTGCAGTTGGCAGATAGATCTTATGCTTACCTAGAAGGCAAGATAGAAGATGTATTAGTTAAAGTGGATAAGTTCATCTTTCCAGTTCATTTTACAGTGTTACATTTTGAAGCAGATAAAGGAGTGCCAATTATATTGGGGAGACCTTTCTTAGCCACGGGAAAAACATTAATTGATGTTCAAAAGAGAGAATTAACTATGAGAGTCAATGACCAGTAAGTTATATTTAACATGCTTGAAGCTATAAAGAGTCCAGAAGAAGTGCAGGTTTGTAACTTTGTCAATGTTATAGATCTTGCTGTAGTAGAAACATTTACTGAATGTTGTAGCAAAACAGAAGAAAGTGCAGGCACATTTGAAGAATTAGAAGATGTAGTCATTGAACCACTTGACATCACATGGATAGGAGAAAAGCAAACTAGCAGAATTAGACAATTTGAATCACTCGGCCTTTAAAATAGGGAAGTGAAACCAACTCAATCAATAATTGAATCTCCTCCTATTTTGGAATTAAACCCTTTACCATCACATTTAAAATATATTTATCTTAGTGATAACAATACACTTCCAGTAATTATTTCATCTTCTTTGGATGCAAATCAAGAAAGAGGCTTAGCAGCAGTATTGGGTAAATACAAGAAGGTTATTGGATGGACAATGGCAGACATTAAAGGAATTAGCCCATTAATATGCACGCACAAGATTCTGCTAGAAGATTGCTGTGGCAACTCTATAGAACAACAAAGAAGACTGCACCCGATCATGAAGGAAGTAGTAAAGAAGGAGATTATGAAGTGGATTGATGCTGGAATTATTTACCCAATATCACATAGCTCATGGGTAAGTCCAATACAATGTGTTCCAAAGAAGGGAGGTGTGACGGTGGTGGCAAATGAGAAAAATGAATTCATTCCTACGAGAACAGTGATAGGGTGGAGAGTGTGTATGGATTATAAGAAGCTAAATAAGGCCACAAAGAAGGATCACTTTCCATTGCCCTTCATAGATCAAATGTTAGATAGACTTGCAGGGGAGGAGTATTATTATTTCTTAGATGGTTATTCGGGTACAATCAAATTGCTATAGCACCAGAGAATCAAGAGAAAACTACATTCACCTGTCCATAAGGAACCTTTGCCTTCAAAAGGATGCCATTCGGCCTATGCAATGCTCCAACAACATTCCAGAGGTGCATGATGTCCATTTTTTCAGATATGGTGGAGAAACTCTTGAAGTATTCATGGATGATTTCTCGGTGTTTGGAAAATCATATGAAGATTATTTGAAAAATTTAGAGAGGGTGCTTCAAAGATGTGAGGAAACTAATCTAGTACTTAATTGGGAGAAATGTCACTTTATGGTGCAAGAAGGGATAGTTTTAGGACATAAAATTTCTAGAAAGGGAATAGAAGTGGATAAAACAAAAATTGAGGTAATTGATAATTTATCACCTCCCACTTCAGTTAAAGGTATACGAAGTTTCCTAGGACATGCAGGTTTTTACAGAAGATTCATTAAGGATTTCTCAAAAATCCCCAAACCTTTATGCACACTACTGGAGCAAGATAAACCATTCAATTTTAATGAGAAATGCTTACAAGCATTTGTTGCACTCAAAAAAGCCCTTGTTACAGCACTCGTTATTGTAGTACCTGACTGGAACATGCCATTTGAATTGATATGTGAAGCCAATGACCACACTGTTGGAACAGTGTTAGGACAACGCAAAGGTAAAATTTTCCATTCTATTTATTATGCTAGCAAAACTCTTAATGAAGCTCAAATTAATTATACAACAACTGAAAGAGAGTTATTAGCTATAGTGTTTGCATTTGATAAATTTAGGTCATATTTGATAGGCACAAAAGTTACTATTTTTACTGATCACTCAGCTATAAAATATTTAATTTCAAAAAAAGATGCCAAACCAAGGTTAATTAGATGGATCTTATTGCTATAAGAATTTGACTTAGAAATAAAAGATAGAAAAGGAACTGAAAATCAGGTAGTGGATCATCTTTCAAGATTAGAAGCAGATGCAAGCACATTAACCAAGCAAGAAATTATGGAAACATTTCCTGATGAATAGTTGCTGTTGCTACAACATGTTCAGATGCTGCAGTAAGATGGACTCCCATGGTATGCAGATATTGCTAACTATTTAGTAAGTGGAATATTATCACCTGATTTAACTTTCCAGTAAAAGAAAATTTTTTTTCATGATGTTAAAAATTTTCAATGGGATGAACCTTATTTATCTAAATTTTGTGCTAACCATTTAGTAAGAAGATGTGTACCAAATGAAGAAATTCCAAAGTATTTTGCAGGCATGTCATGCTACATCACATTTTAAAGGACAACGAACAGAAGCCAAAATTCTTCAATTAGTTTATTATTGGCCATCAATTTTTAAAGATGTTCATTCATTGTTAAATGTTGTGATAGATACCAACTAACTGGAAACATAGCACAAAAGCATGAACTACCATTAACCAACATTCTAGAAGTAGAGCTCTTTAATGTTTAGGGAATAGGCTTTATAGGACCATTCCTACCATCCTTTGGGAACTTATATATTTTAGTAGCTGTAGATTATGTATACAAATGGATCAAAGCCGCAGCCCTCCCTACAAATGATGCCAAGGCCGTGGTGAAATTCCTTCAAGGACACATATTTACACATTTTGGTACTCCTAGGCTATAATCAGTGATGAAGGAACAAACTTCTAGAGGGTCTGGCCTGTTTCAACTCATACAGCTCTATCGACATGGTGCCGTAGACCTCAAGGATTCAAGTACAAGGAAAATATGTAAAGTCAATGGACAACGGGTGAAACCATATTTAGGAGTTGATGATATTCCTTCAAGAGATGATTTGTTATTAATAGATCCAAGATAAACAAATAAAGAAGGTCAGGCTGAAGGACCTAAAATCAAGCGCTCTTGGGAGGTAACCCAAAAAAGGGAAGTTCCTTTACATTAAGTTATTTTCTTAGTAGTTTTAGTTTCATTTTAATTTTACTTTTAATTCAACTCAGATCTAGTTATTATCTTAATTTTTTATTAGTTAATTTCAAGCCATACGAGGTTTAAATCAACGAATGACGCGAAAGAGAAAAAGGAAAAACTCCATGTTGACAGTAATACTGCAGTTTATTCAAAGAGTATATACAATCATGTACCTGCTGCAGTATAATAATGGCAGCTATAGCAACCAATGGATTCGATAAGCCTTTAAGCAACAATTTTTTTTCGTTAGACTGACATGTCAAAATTTTACCATTTGAAACTTAAATGCAATGACGTCAGTTGGTAGTAAAATCTGTAAATCGAGAGGATATCTACCTCTGAAAATTCGGCACTTATCTTTTCCTATTTTAAACCAAATTTAATTAAAATAAATCTCTTAAAAATTGGTTTCCTTATTCAATTAAAGCTCTTCACATTTTTCTTCTTTATATATTAGGACTTTTACTATTTACATTCACTCCCAAATATTCATCTGCTTATACATACAATGATCTCCCTCATTATCTTTTTACAAATAAAATTTTTCTACTAATTTATAGTGCTACAGCATGCCTCGAGTTAAGAAAGTGGTGGGAAAATTGAAAGATCCTGAGCACTTCCATAGATACAAGGCAGAGGACAAATTTGAAGAATTAATTGAACAATGAAAGCTATTAGAGGAGAAGGGCTTCGAGTTTCCTCAAAAACCCACTGGCGCAATCAAATCCGTACTTGACACAAGAGAAAAATTGAGATGGAGCAAGTTCTGCACACACCCACAAGACCCAGTGGTGCTAGTTGTGAAAGAATTTTATGTGAACATGCTCCAGTAGGATCAGTAGAGCATCTGGGTACGACAGAAACAGGTACCCCTTGACCCCCCACATCATTAACGCTTACCATGAGTTACCTCCTGATATTGACTGTAAATATTCCAATTTTGCTGAGAATATGACTAATAAAAAGTGGGGGGATGTGTTAAAAACTCTTACTGTTAAAGGAAGTAGTTGGGTCAGTGAGGAGGCCAGGGTAGTTAAGGTTTGGATTAAGTTTTTAAAATCTAGGCTTATGCCCACAACACACGCCACCACTGTCTCTCAGGACAGATTGGCACTCTTATATGCTATAATGAAGGGTATGAGAATCAATGTGGGTAGAATAATTGAAAAAGAAATATGGGACTGTTCAGTTTGCCCTCCGAGGTCTGTGGCTTTAATTTTTCCTTCTTTGTTAATGGGTATTTGCTAGCTGTCTGGTGTTAAGATTCATAAGACATATGAAAGACTTAAGAACTAAGGAGCCATGACGACTAGAACTGTAGAAAAAATTAGTGGGGGAACTAGTGCTGCAGCAACACCAACAAGGCATACTGCACATACAGAACCACAGCCCAAAGCTGCTGCAGAGTCATCCACCGAAATAGCGCAAGTTTTAAAGAATCTGGTGAAAAGCATTGATGACTGTGTGGCTGCACAGGTGGAAGAAAATCAAAAGTTTTATTGTGTTTTTACATAGTAAGTATAATGATTTCCTTGACGAACTGCTACAGCAATTTAATTTCACCAATCCAATAGAACCCATTCCAACGCAACAGGCGGCAGCTGAAGAGCAGGCAGACACTACAGCTAGTGAGACTGATGAAAGGGATAAAGACGAAGAAGAGATATAGAAAGTTGAATCAGAGGATGGAGGGGCAGAAGAGAAAGGTGACGAAGATGAGAAAGAAGATGCAGACGAACCAAGAGAGGAGCCAATCAGAGTACCCCCCAAGCCAAAAGAAAAACACATCATCGGGGAAGGTGAAGAGTCAGATGATGAGGATGAGGAAGATATGGACAGAGATATTGATGAGGGGATTCACAGAAGCACAACTATAGCAGAACAACGTCAAACCCTGAGATAAATGATTGCGGACATTAATGCTTGACCATCTGCTGCAGTAACCTCATCACCAACTCCAACAAAACTCACCCTAACTAAGTTATCAGCGAAGCCACCAAAGGGTTCCAGCAAGCGAAAAGGGGCACCAACCTCTGGAGGGGTAGCATCAGTACAGGCCCCAGAAGACCCAGAGCACAAGAGTCCCAAGACCAATATGCCTAGAACTGCTGAAATGCCACAAACCAGCCTAACGCAAAAGAAAAAAGTGATTGCTGCAGCACATCACTCTCCTAGGAGGAGTCCGCGAGGTGTAGCCTAACATAAATAACTCTGCTCCAGCAGGCAGCCACCAACAACCAAATCAACAATGGAGTACCCTTCTGCGAAATTAACAGCTAGCAAATTTTTCTTTTCTTTTAGTTTTACTTTTTTATTGTTTCTTTCTACATTTATTTTATTGTTTCTATCCATTCATACTTTGTGTGTTTGTGTGAGTTTGTGCTTGTGAGGACACAACACTTCTCAAGTTCGGGTTAAAAAAAAGTGTAAGTATGGGATGCATAGCTCTGTATGTCTAGAATCTGTAATTTTTAGTAGAAACCCAATAAGGATAAGTTGTGTGAGGAATAAAACAAGTTATCTCTTAGTAGTGATAGCAATAGATGAGAGGAAAATTCTGTTTCTACACATACAGTTCTATTGGAGTTAGTAAGTCTGCTGTAGTAGTGCACAAAAAAATAAAATGAAAAGTGTTTTTAATGTATAAGCAATTTAAGTTAGTGGGGGGGGGGGGAGAATGAATTTTTATAGTGCAACTGTGTATGAAATGGAATAAATTTTTGCTCTAATGGCTGTGTTACCCAGTAGCCAAGGCTGAGTATGTATCCTATATGCAGACCTGTGTAGAAAGGTAGCTAATGTTATGAGCACTGCTGTAGCAACATTTGTGACAATAAAAGTCCTCTACTTTGGAACCTAAGGAGTCAGGTCTGTTTATGAGCCCCATGTGAAGCCCTGAGTAAAAGGGGATTGAAGTTATGACTCTGCTGAAACATCTTTGATCTTCTTGCTGTAACAACTCTGATGTGTACAGGGAATGAGTAATTGGGTGTCAGCAGCACCCCTGTGGGGCATTCACATGAAAAGTACATGTACATGAAGGGTCTATAAAAAAAAATTGTTTTCTATAGCACAGTTGTGAAATGAGGAACCCCTTATATTTTTTTAAGTAATTGTTTTGGGCTAATTCTTATGAACGTATGTATTATATGAATAATGTTGCAGCAAGTTTCTAATTCTCAGTATGAACATTAAACATGCACATTAAACAGAATTGACTTTGAGTTTAGTGTTGGAGCTGCTATTGGTCACTATATGTGTGTTATAGTGACATTTTATCTAAGGGTTGAAGATTTAACAGCAGTGTAGATGATAGAGCTTAATGTACTTGCATGATTGTGTGTTACATTACTTGAGGACAAGTAATAGTTTAAGTTTGGGGGTGTGATAACTTTATGAAATAAGAGTTATCATGGCACTTCTAAGCTTGAATCATGATTACTTAGGGAATTATATTCATCTTTTGCATTAATTTTACTTAAGTTAGGCATAAACATATGTTCAAGTGTAGTTTTGTTAATTTAAAGCATTTAAGATTATTATGTGTTCTCATTCATGGCAGTTTGTGTAAGAAATTAGAATGTGCAAATTCTGTTGATGGCTGCTGAAACGAATAGTATTGAAAGAATAATAATGAATTAAGGAGCAGCTGGAATAATTCAAGCTACAGCAGTAAAGTCGTTGCAGGGTTGCTATAGCACGATTATAGTACGCAGATACAATGTTGACTCAAAGCGACCAGGGATTAAGTAGAGATGATGTGGCACAAAGATTCCTTGGCGTGTGAGGCAAGAACTAAGACAGATGGGTTGAAGACTCCTAACCTAAGTAAGAGTAACCCTAGGACACTGAACATAAAAGGAGATTATAACTCAAGAGAAAAGGAGAGCCGTGACATTTACTCAATCATTCCTGGCGCAGCAAGGAAACAAAGAAAAAGAGAAGAACTTGAGGGCTGAAACCGTGAAATTCAGAGGAGGAGAAGTTTAGATCATGATTCATCAAGAGTGCCTCTCTAGGATTTAGTTCTTGAATTCTTTTCTTCCTAGTTTTATTTCTTTGAACGATGTTTATTATGGCTAAACCGAATTGTGCTTTTATTTATCTGTTGAGCATGAACTAAATTTATATGTAGTTGGGATCTAGATAAACTTAATGATGATTTGACTTCTATAATTGTTGCTTTAGTGTCTGCTGCAGCATTTTGTTTTGATTATGCTTAATTAAATTCTCTATTTTGGCTGACCACCCATTTAAAGATACAAGCTAGGTTTGATCCTCAACAGGGATGACTTAATAGAAACAAGTGAAAGCAATACATGATTTTAGATTGATTTTCCTTAATTGGTTAATATCTATTTGAATAGGGCCATGTTTAATCTAGAATTAGTGAAGAACTAGACATAAGGATTCACTTTATAGGGTTTATGGATCTAAGAACGTGTAATGCTATATCTAGATGCGGATTAACAACTGGTCATTGATAGTTTGCATATAGGTATAAGAAATCCAACAGGCAAAAAATGAGGATACATTAAATTGAGGATACGTTAAGAATCTGTCCAGTGCTGTAGACGATACTGTAGCAACTAGCTCTAACATTAGTTAATAAGTCAATAATCTTTAAGTGATTTTAGATTATCCAACTATATTTTAATCAATTGAATATCTTTAGTGTTGATGTGTGTTCAGTTTATTGAATTTTTAGTTATTAATCTTTTAAGTCAATTACGTTATTTCGGTAATTTATTTAAATTATTTTCATTTAATCTTTTATAACTGACCTGAATAGATTTGCTGTAGCAAGGTTGATAACTCAAATCCATTTGGAGACGATCTCAATGCTCCTTACTTTATTACTTGTTGTGTACACTTGCGTACTGACACTTATTGCGTAAAATTGACAACAGTGACAATAATCCAACTATCGACAATGCGGCAAGACTGCCCACTAATTGACCTATGTGAATTCTCTGTCTATACTGAGTCAAGACGAACCACAGAAACTAGAGGGAATTTTTTCTCTAATAAATCTAGTGTAAAGTGCTCATCATGCCAAATAGTAATAACCTTGTACAAAGGAGATGGTATACCAATGCAAAATCTAGACAAGATTATTGCTATCTGTCAACGATGAGTCAAACAATTTAAATAAATTAGAGAAAGAGAAAATAAATTTACCAAATTAAGCGTATGCATCATGTGGAGGCTTCACCTTCAACCCAAGCTTGAAACTAAATTAGCTACTCATTTTTTAACTAGAGGAAAAATGGAAATTTATTAAAATACGTAAAAAAATAAAAAAAATAGAGCTCAAAAATGAATTTAGGTGTGTCAAATCAGGGGGGAGCCCCCGTTTATAAATACAATGAGTAAATCATGGCCATTGCATGAAAACAAATTGGGTGCACAGGATTGCGCCATGTGCAAGCTCTAAGTTCTTAGAAAACATCATAGTCAACGCCACATCAGCTTTTTAGTCCAATAATATGCTGCCACATCATCATTTCAATCCAATAGGATCTTGCCACATCATCGGTGAACGCCACATAGTCAGTGAATGCCACATCATTAGTCAAATAGAATACTGCCACATCATCAGTCAGTGCCACGTCATCGGTCAATGCCAAGTCATCGGTCAATGCCACATCATCGTACTGTATATGTAAACAATATTATGAATAGTACCGTACATGTGAACAGTGCGTTTATCCTTTTATGTTCTTCCTAAGGTTTTCGACTATCATGAGTTAAAAAATGTTGTCCGTTTTACTGTCTAATCTCTCGTTCATTGTGAAATGACCATAATGCCCCTGAAGTACATAAAATACTTAATTATAATAAAACACATACAATTAAAATGGAAGGGACTTAAATACATAAAAGTAGGATGTTAGTGACACTTGGAGTGTAAAATGACGATTTTCCCTTTATAAATACACACTTTCTAGCACTCAACAGAAAACTCAGTTGTATGTCTTGACAGGTACATTGCAACAACATTTTTATCGTCCTTTTTGTCCTTAATTGTCAAATTAAATTCTTAGAGTAACAAAATTCATCATATTAATCTTGATTTGGCATTTTGTTTAGACATTAAGTATCTAACAGCAGCATGATTAGAGTAAACAATAGTTGATGAACTCATTAAATACAAACAAAATTTATTCAATGCAAATATTACAAGTAGTTCTTTTTCAATAGTGGAGTAATTCACTAGGGCATTATTCAAAGTTCTATTTATGTAATAGATGACAAAGGGATTACCTCTTTTCTTTGTCCTAAAACAGCTCTAACAGCATAATCACTAGCATCATACGTTAGTTCAAAAGATAAAGACTAATTAGGGGATTGCATTATAGGAGCTAATGTCAAAAGACTAATTATCTTTTCAAAGGCTTTCTAACAATCTTCGGTCCACTCAAATGGAGTATATTTTATCAAAAGGTTACAAACCAATATGGATATGGTACTAAAGTCTTTTATGAAGCTTCTATAAAACCCAAAAAGACTTGAAAAGGAACGGACTTCACTAATTGTCTTTGGTGAACATAATTTTGAGATGACTTCAACTTTGGCTTTATCAACTTCAATTCTATTAGAAAAAGCGACATGGCCTAAGACAATTCCAGAAATAGTCATGAAATGGCATTTCTTCCAATTTAAAACAAGTCCTTTTCTATGACCCATTTTCAAAACTCTTCCCAGATTATCTGGACATTTATCAAAGAATTTTCAAATATAGTTAAATCATCCATAAAAACCTCCAAACAAATTTCAACCATGTCATTAAAGCATTTTTAGCATGCATCTTTGAAATGTTGCAGGAGCATTACAGAGTCCAAAAGGCATTCTCCTAAATGTAAATGTTCCAAAAGGGTATGTGAATGTAGTCTTTTCTTGGTCTTCTAAGGTTATAGAAATTTGATAATAGCCTGAAAAGCCATTAAGAAAACAGTAGTAGGCTTGTCTTACTACTTTCTTGAGAATTTGGTCTAAAAATGCAAGGAAAAAATGGTATTTTCTAGTGGCATCATTTAATTTTCTGTAGTCTATGCACATGCGCCAGCTAGATGAGATGTTTGTTGGCATTAACTCACCTTTTTTTATTTTTTACAACAGTTATGCTAGATTTCTTTAGTATAACTTGTGTTAGATTTACCTATTTACTATCAGAGATAGAATAGATAATTCCTACATCTAGAAGTTTAAGGACCTCATTCTTTACCACATCTTTCATATGAGGGTTTAATCTTCTCTGTGGTTTACGAATTTTTTTGGCATTTTCCTATAAGTGTATTATGTGTGCGAAAATTAAAGGATTAATGCCCTTTATGTCTTTTAAGATCCAACCAATTACAGTTTCATGCATTTTTAGAATAGTCAGTAACTTACCTATTTGGTCGCTTGTGAGTTGGGAAGAAATTACCACTAGATAGGTTCGCTGATCTCCCAAGTGTGCATACTTTAATTTTTCATGTAAAAGTTTCAGTTCAAGCTTTGGTGCTTCCTTTTCTTTTGTCTATTCAAGTTGTCTAATGTCTCCAAGGTTACCATCTTTAGATACCTGGGTAGAATAAAGTTTAGAACATATATTAGCAGTGCTATAATCTAATTCCTTACTTGATTCAAATGAACCAGCAAAACAAATTTCCATAAAGTTTGTAAATTTCTCATTCTAAACATGTTTCTCAATGAATGGTTCAGTTTCTTTATTCTCACTATCTTCATCTTCAGTATCATGAGATTGTTATGTTGCTGAAGAATAAGTTCATCACTCCATTCCTATAATTAATCAAAGTATTAGTAGTGGCTAAAAATGGCTGATCTAAAATAATAGGAGTTTTCTTTCATTCATTAGCAATTGGTTCAGTTTTCAAAACAATAAAATCCACCGGATAAATGAATTTATTGACTTAGACTAATACATCTTCAAAAGACAAAATAGATTTGGCTCATGTTTTGGTTTCCTATACTACCTATTTGAGGATGCTGTTGACTCTGGGGATTTGGTTCTGATTGAGAAGGAAACTTACCTTATTCATGAATGATAAGGGCTGATGTAAGTTTAGAGATGTTATTTGTCAAATTAGTCAAACTTTGCATGGTTTAGTTTTTGATGGACTCTTGTTATCTTCAAGAGTTTTTCTTGGTGGTGGGGCGTAAGGTGGGTAACTCTGGATGTTTTGAAAATACTGATGTAGAGGAGGTTGTTGTGAAGGTTATGCATGATTATCATTTCTTCAACTGAAATCTAGGTAGTTTCTCCAACCGGAGTTGTAAGTCTGTGAGCGTAGATTGGGATTCAGCCTTTTGAAATTATCTATGGCATTCACTTGTTCGTGCAAACTTTCTTTTAGAGCTTGCAAGGTTGGACAGTCTTGTGCAAATGGTCAGTGGAACCGCAAACATGACATGAAATATCTTGAACAGATTTAACATGATCACTCTTTTTCAACTTTAATGCTTCGATTTTTCCAGCTAAGGATACAAATTTGGCTTGAAGGCCATGATCTTCCTTAAGGTTGTACATCCCTTCACGAGATGGAGGTGATGGGGCTTACTCGATGACTCATAAGAAATAACAGTATCCTAGTGTTGTGCATTTTCAAGTAATTGGCCAAGATAATCTAATACAACTTTAGGACTTTTATCTCTAAACTCGTCATTACACATGATTTTAACAACCTGTCTACTTTAATGTTAGTCCCTCATAGAAATATTAAGTAGTTCCTTATATCTATCCCAACACTGGTAAACAGTCTCTCCGGGCTTTTGAGTGAAAGTGATGATTTGTCTTTTGAAAGATACTTTTGGAGGCAATATTATTCCAAGTTCTTATTGATCCAGATTTAAGGTTTATAACCAAGTTTTAGCTTTATCTTTTAATGAAAAGGGAAAAGCTTTAATCAAATTATGTTCATGCTACAATTTTTGTCTGTGTAAGTATTACAAACTTCCTCAAAATCTCTTAAATGCAAGAATGGATTATCGGATTCTAAACCATGAAATATTGATAAAAGTTGGATAATACCTGGCTTGAATTTGAATCAAGATACTTTTGGAGGAAATATTATATACAATGTTACTCTACTTCTAGTTGGATTCATGTAGTTCTCAAAGTTCTTGGTTGATTTTGATTATGTGCATTATGTTGAGAATGATTGTCTCCTTGATCAATTTGAGGATTAAATTGGTCCAAAAGGTTTTGTTCTTGAATCCCTTCGATGATTGATGGTAGTTATTGAGATCTACGATTTGACCTACTACTTGAAGTTCAGGCGCAATGTCTCATGCAATGTTGATGATGTGTGTGTGTGAAATTAAATGATACATAAATAAATGAGCAACATATGAAAAAAATAATTGAAAATTATACAAATTAAAAAAATAAAAACAAAATAAAAATTAAATAAACAAGTAATAGAAATGTACAAGAATAAATAAAAAAGCAAAATATAAATAAATAAACAAACTAAAAATCAATTAACTGAAATTAAAATAACTAAATAGGCTGTTAAACCAAATAAAATAAATATTAAAAAATTACAAAGGAAATAATAAAAATACAAAAATTAAATTATAGAAATTAAAAGAAGAAAGAATGGGTAGGAATACTTACTTCAAGATGCGGACTTTTTTTTTTAAATTTTATAAATAACAACCAATTAAGTGATTAATTCAAATTATTGAGCCTTTGTTGTAATTTTTAAAGCCCAAATCAATGTTTAATATGTCCATAAATTCCAAAAGTCCAAAGAATAAATCAAAATCCAAATATCCAAGTTCCAATTTAGTTCAGGGATTGATTTGCAAGAGTTTCTGGGTTAAAATGAATTCTTTCATAAGTTTTATGGGCAGTATTGAAATTTCAAGAGAAAGGAGGGCACTAGTTAAAATTTTATAAAATAAAATTATGAGATATAAACAAAGAAATGACAAAGGAAGAAGTAAAAAGTAAAAACAATAAATGAGAAACGAAAATAACAGAATAAATACCTTTCTCCGACAACGGCTCTAAAAATTTGACACAAATTTAAAGTGTTGATTACTTTCAAGTATAAGAGTGTCTTATTATAATATATCTTGGTGAGTCAAAGTTCGATCCATAGTGAAAAGATTTAATTTGTTAATTTTTTTTTAATTATCTAAACAATAAAAATATAATTTAATACACGCTATTTAGTTTAAGCGAAATTATGAAAATAAATTAGTTAGGGCTACGGATCCACTCTTAATAGTAGATATAATTTAATAAATTCTTTTCTTTTTATTCTGCTTATTGTCCAAAAGATTAATTACATAAATTTTCATTATTTTCCCATTAATTTGATTATGGATTAAGTACTTAGTGTGCCAAAATTTAATTTGTGTACAATAAGTCAAAATGCTATTTTACCATACCTTATATTAAGATACTAAGAATTTATTTTGCCAAACTCTCTTGTTTGTCTACAGTAAATCAAGATTTCAAAATATAAAATATTAATAAAATTAAATAGAAAATAATTTAATTTATATAATTAAAAATAGAATTTGATTAAACCATATTTTTCTACTAAGAGTTTCACCTTACCCTAACTAATATTATTTAGTTAAACATAATTGAAATAAAAATAATTATTGAAATTAAATTACACATAATTAAAATTAAAATAACTAAAATAGTAATAAAACTAAATTTATTTATGTATTAAAATTCAAACTTCCAAAATAAATTAGAAGAAAATTAAATACAAAAGAAAAGAGAAGAAATTTTGGAGATTAAGCCTTCCATTTCTCACACCTCTTCTGTACTTCTTCCTCCAACTCTAATTTTGTTCCTCCTCGTTCTCTTTCTCCTATTCTCCTCTCCTTTTATAAGCAGCCATCAATCTGATTATTAGGGAATTTTAATCTCACCTAAGATCTTTCAAGCAAAAATATCAAACAAACAATAAACGAAAGATAGATGAAGAATAAAATCAATCACACAACAGAAGAATTTATGGGGAAAAGTCTTATATCGAAGAAAAATCACGGTCACCAAAGATGACGAGAGAAAAATCTACTATATAAAAAATTAATACAATCACCCTAGTATTTTTCTTATAACCAAAACCCCTATAACACCTAATCTCTCAATAGACCTACCATTTCTTTAACATTAGAAACTGTCTACTTACAGAGAACTAATTGTTGCGTTATGTTCTCTATAAATAAGTGAACTCAACCTCTCTATATATAATGATAATTTCTTGTAGGAGAAATATTCATTTTCTTATGCTAGTAGTATTCCTCATTGAATAAGTCAAATCTTAAAGGGAAAATTACTTATTCTTTAAATAAGAATCCTACTAAATAAGAAAATATCCTAGAAAATCTTACTGAAAATGGAGGCATATTTCCTAACACTTATCTTCTTGTATTTTATTATTATTTTTTATAATGATGATAGAAAGAAAGAGATAATGGATTGTCAAAAGTGGCGGCTACCACTTGACTATCCCTTATCAATTGGCTCTTTTGTTTTTAAATGCAATCTATCTTCTTTGTCTCTGATTTCTTCTTTATTCTTGAAATATATCTATAATATAAAATTAGGATAAAATTAACATACTACAATTCAATTTAACATAAAAATTATATTAGGGGAGCATTAGGATAATTTATAAATTATGAGCGCATAAATCAACAATATAAGTGAAAAAATGAAAAATTCAACCTTTGTTAAATGCACACTTTCTTATGTTAATCAAGGGGGTGATGGAAAATATAAAACATAGGGTAATGCTCCAACTTGGAGTAGGATAGGATGAGAAGTTAATAAAGAATTTTTTTTGAAGTACAAATAGGCTAAAAAAGTATTAACTATGGATACTTTACAATGAGGATGGCTAGAAAAGGCCAAATGGATCAAATATGGCTTTTCTGTCATCTTTTAGAGCTCTAAATAATATTTCATATCTACTAGATCAATGGACTTTCAGATGCAGCTACACAATTTTTTTTTTATTGGTCGTCTCAAGAGAAAACATAGAGATCTTGTATAAGATAATAAACTATAAGCTGTATAGGCAAAATGGGTTATTCTCCAAGAAAAATAATAAGCTCAAAAACTCGCTTGAAACTTACTATGAAATGTTCATTCCTTCAAATTTCACCCATCAAATTTCTCAATTCACACTTGTCACCAACATCAACATGCAAAGTAGCAAACATGGTGTAATATAACTCAAAGCCAAAGATAACACAAATACCAAAGTTATTTTTTTAAAATTTTTTTTTAAGAGTAACTAAATTCTAAGACTAAGAAGATGCATCTCTAGAGTCACTGCACTCTGAGATAAGGTTTGATAACACTAGGCTTCTTCCATTATAAGCAGCTTCTGAGATAAGGTTTGATAACCCTCGGTCACCTTCTCCATACATCAGTGTATTTTTCTCTTTGTTAGGACTCGACCAATATCTATATCAGCCTGAACGAACTTTTTGTATTTTCTATAGTGAAACCCAGAAAGCACACAAACGTTCTTGAATTGGTTACTCAAAGTTGCTACCATAGGGACAATTCTCAAAAACAATTTGTGAGTGTTTGAAAAAGAAGCTCGTATTTAGATAGCGTGGTGGCAGACACAATGATACACATGTACATGAAGTGGTGTGTTTGTCAAATGATGCGTGAAGCTTGTGGCTCAAGATTCAAAGGTACACAGTAAAAAGAATACAAACAATGATTAGCTATAAAATCATACTATTAAAAGCAATAATGTAAACAATAAAAGAATAGTAAAATAAAAAGGCCATTTACTAGTAATTGTGAATGTGGCTCATATCTTCCTCCATTATGGATGGCAAAATTCGAATCCGGAGGAGGGTGACATCCGTCCGGATTACGGGAGGATATTCTGAATATCTGGATCCGTAAAAAATTAAATTGTATTAATCAAAATTAAATTAAATTGAATCGGTAAAGAATCAATTAATCAAACTATCACCCAAAATACAATCAATAAATCAAACAATCAACTGAAATACCAAATTGAACTCATTAAATACAATCAATTAGTCAAACAATCAACCAAAATACAATGAATTAATCAAACAATTAACCAAAATTCCAAATCAGATTGAACTCGTTAAATACAATCAATTAGTAAGACAATCAACCAAAATACCAAATCATTAATGAGAAAAAATGCTATGTGTTGGAGAATCAGTGAATCAAATCAAGAGCTGATAAAACGAGATGGATAGCGCACGTTTTGATGATTCAAACTTAAGTGAAACAGCGAGCTAATATGCCTTTTGATCAGTTCTACTTTTACTCATTAGAACAACATGAAGCATTGCTGTTTTGGGATTAATGAAGCATACTTAAATCACGTGCTTTATTGAGGACGTGTGAAGGCTGTTAAGTTTGTTACAGCACATGCTTCTCACGTGCAATACTGGGTTTGCTTCTGAGATCTTTATAAGCTGTTAAGCCAGCTGATTCTGGTGTGAGTTTTTCAGAGAGATCTAGAGTTTTGAGAGAGAAAGAGTGCTTGTATTCAGAGAGCCTTCTTGTTCCTTGTAATCGACTTTGTAAATCTCCGTAAAACTTGAATCAATCAATAGAAAGCTGATCAGTTTGTTCCTCCGTGGATGTAAGCCAATGTGAATTGGCTGAACCACGTAATTGGTTGTTTCTTTGTGTTTCTTTTCTGTTCTTTGATTGCAATTCTTGGTCTGAGCATCATTGTTTTATGTATTCATCTTCTGGGTTGTTGTTAGACTCTTTTGAACATCTTTTTGCATCTTGTTAGAATCTGGTTTGGTGATCTTGGGCAGTGGTTGATTTAGCTTTGAGTTGTTAGGCTTATTAATCACTATACTATGTAATTAATAATCTTAGAAAAATAGAAACAAAAGGGAAAATTACCAAAATGAATTTGTTGGATACTTGTGAAAAACAGAAACAAGCGGCCTACGACAAGGATGGGGATTTCAGGGAGACTTGCCCAGACTTAAAACAGCAGTGATGGCGAGACGTGTTCAGGCAATAGGCCACGTGTTCAGGAGAGTCGTGCTTAGGCGATAGGCTGTATGCTCCTTTTCGATGTAGACAGTGATAGGCTGCGTGTTCCTTTTCGACGCCGCATGCTCAGGCGAGACTTCAATGCAAGTGATGTGATCCAAAGTGCTCAGAGCATTAAAGATCCGTTGCTTGTTCCAGAAGGGCCAATTACGAGAGCACGAGCTGATGTGATCCAGAGTGCTCAGAGCATTAAAGATCCGTTGCCGTTGCTTGTTCCAGAAGGGCCAATTACGAGAGCACGAGCTAAGAAGATCAAGGAAGCCATGCAAGGATTTATTCAAGCTACTTTGGATGACTTCAATTCAAGTTTAATTTGCAAGAGTCCAATATTCAAGATAGGCTTGAATGAGGAGGAACCAGCCTTGGTACACTTGATTCGGGCTAACGAGGTGGCGAGCATCGGAGAGGATGGTTTTTGAAATATAATAAGGGCCAAAAGAGTAATTCTAAATCTGTAGATGCATTCCTTACGTCGAGAGCTTCGAAACGGTATATTGTGGGTTAAAATCCGACATCATATGACCAAGTTATGGCCCGTTTAAAATAAGAGGCTTTGCAGGCCAAGGCCCAAGGGGTCCAGGTTTTTAATTTTAGGATTTTCTCTTATTTTTAAGTTAGATTAGGATTAGCCACCTTATATAAACACTCCTTTATGTTATTTTGAAGAGACTTTTGACATTATTGAGTTTAATATCATTGAGAGGATTTTCTCAACTTGTTCTTGAAAGAACTTTTGACTTATCAAAGGATTTGCTAACCTTTGTGGCGTCTTATCTAGCAATCCGGGTTCTTGAGACTTAGCTTATCAAGGGTTTGGATCTTTTATATGAATTCTGATCATATTGGCTTTCTTGGATTTTTGTCAATCTAGTTGTGGGTTTTTCTAGCTTGATCTAGAAGGGTTCTCATCAGCAAGGCTTAGGTGAAGTGTGATCAGCTGTGTGCTGCCGTACTCAGGTGATAGGCCGACAGCGTTGAGGATTTCAGATAATCAAATTTGTAGGCTGCGGCTAAAGTGTGTGTGTTAAATGTGACTATGTGTATTGTGTTGAATGCAGTAATTTAGGGTTAGGGATTATACTTTTTTAATTTAATATAAAATAAAAATATGGATCCGAATATCTAATTTTTCAGATACAGTTGCCTTCGGATTTGGATCTGTCTCCATGCAGATTCTCATTTTAAGCAATATTTTTTTGGATCTGGATCTTCCGGATCCTTGCAGATGCGGGCCAGATCCGAATATAATTGCCATCCTATCCTCCAGTTTACGTCTAGTAACAGCTTGAAAGCCCTCTATAGTTCAAGGATAGGCTTCCCATCTAGTTTTTTTTATAAACTGGTAAATTGGGTCTTTTAGAGTCATATTCCCAAGATTAAATTGTGCACTTTCTTTTTGAAATAGTATCCATAAATTATGAATCTCGCATTGCACATAAATTATAAATTGTGCCCATAACTCATATTTTATCTTAATGCTCCCCAGATGCAATTTTATGTAAATAATTTTTTATTATGTTAACTTTTATTTTAATTAATATATTTTGTTATTGTAGGTAAATTTCAAGAATAAGGAGGAATTAGAGCTGAAAGCGGGAGACAAGAAGATAAATTACTAGATCCATTTGGAATGCATTATTGAGGAGATGTAATTAATAAATAAATAAATAAAACAAAAAAAATGAAGAGCTTCAGTACAATTATTCAGCAAATTGATAAAGCATGCATGTGAGGGCAAGAGCATAATTATTGTGCATGGGAAATGTTATAGACAAAAAGCATGGGCGGTAAAAGCATGGGCGGTAAGAGCATGGGCAAAGCATGATGGAAGAAGTGAATAATTGAGGATGGGCGTAGAATCTTTGCATATGTAAGAAATGTTGGAGTAAAAAATAAGGGTGGTGGGGGGAGAATTAATGTCTTGAAGAATTCTCTCTATTTCTTCTTCTTTTCTTTAATTTTTAATTTCTTTCTTTGATTTCAAATTTCGTTGTAATATATTTTTGGAGTTAATAAATAAAATGTGTGTTTTCTTTTTCAATATGAGTAGTTAATTTACTAATCTAAGGTGAAAGGCGAAGCTCAGCGATTCAAAATTATGGAATTAATTTCTCTTTCAAATGAGTCTAAATTTTTATCATGTATTTATAACTTGTATTTTTATTTACCAGTTATTTTTATGTCATTTTATTTAGTAGATCTAGATCACCTTGAATTTATATGAAAATTTTGACATTATATCGACACTTCAATTTAGTTGCAGCACATGTTGTACTTTATTCCCACAATTATTCATAAAGTTGGCTAGGTAATAATTAAATGGCATAATATTTAATTAGTAAATAAAATAAAAAATATAAATAAGGGAGAGAATTATTAACATAATTTGAATTCCAAGAGTGGATCATATAACCTTAGCACTTTTTAAATAGTTAATTTCATTTTCTAAAATCAATTTTTATTAAATAATTGACTACTAGATTTTAAATTCCCTGTGGTTCGACCCCGGACTCACTGGGTTATATTATAACTAGACGCTCTTATACTTGCCAGTAAATCAAACACTTTTAAGTCTTGTCATCTTACACAGTTAGGACATTTAGAGCCAAGTCGATTAGCTCTTCTTTTCTTAGCAAATGTGCTTTTACCAAAACCAGGCATGTAAGAAACAAATGGATCATAAAACTCACCTGCGAATCGAACATTTACTTCATTTAACAAATGAACTTCCGTAGGAATCCCTTTGATCATTAACAAACACAGTCATTCACAACGACCTTTATAAATTTTCCTGAGGACATTTTGATGGAGAGAAGGAAAATGCTTATGCAATTTACATTGTATTTCTTCTATGTTTGATTTGGGGGTTCAGTTATTATGGGAAACTGAAGATACTGACTTAAGAATTTACGGAGTACCGTTATCCACCATTTTATACAGGAAAGTGAATCAAAACAAAAAAAATGAAGAGAATTATTTCTGCAAAACCAAGTCAAACATGAAAGCAAAAAAAACAACAAAAAGAAAACACACTATGTAAAAAAAAAAAGTGTATAATCAAACACTTAACTTACCTTCGTCCTTTTATTGCATTAACCTCAAGTTCCAATTGGATGTCATATATACTGCCTTCAATTTCCCTCAGTTGTCTTTCTAGATCCTCAACATGAGATACTAACGTTGGTAGCTATAGATCCTCAACATGAAATTTCACATGCAAAAAGTCTCCAAGATGTTTGAAGAGGATCTTTCTCATTGAGGTTCTCATGACATATATTAAAAATGATAAAAAGAAACACAATCGTCAACACAAATACACTTAAGCAAGAAATATTATGATGCTAAAAAGATGTGTGGTTCGCATCATTCGAGACATAAAAAGAAACAATCAAACAATCAAACGGCAAAATAACAAGAAAACAACACGATAAAAAGTTAAGTCACCCATTAAAAACTTAATCAAGATTTGGTGGGTCACCCAAATTTATTTCGGTGTCTTCTTCTTGTGGTTGGTATTCCAGATATGGTTTTAATAATTGACCATTAACTTTAAATATGACACCGTTATTTGGATTCTCAATTTTTATGACCCTATATGGATATATATTGTCACAACAAATAGGCCATTCCACCTTGACTTTAACTTTCCTGAAAACAAATAAAGACAGGAATTATAAAGCAAAACTTTTTGACCAATTTCAAATGTTTTCCGAAAAAATTTTTTATCATGAAAATCTTTGGTTCTTGCCTTTATAATTCCTGAATTCTCATAAGCGTCATTCCTTAATTCCTCAAGTTCCTTCAATTGTAATTTACGTACATTTCTAGCATCATCAAGATTTGAATTAAAAGCTTTAATAGTGCAAATTGATTTATACTCAAATTTTGGTCCTTTTACTTCTGTCGCCTTTTCAAGGTGTCCTGTGTCTTGTAATTGGCTACTGTCATCCTTAAACACCTGCATAAAATCAAGTATAAAGTGTGTGTTAGCAATATTACATTTTAATTCCTTACTTGATTCAAATGAATTAGCAAAATAAATTTCCATATAATCTGTGAAATTATCATCTTGAATTTGTTCCTTCATGATCGATTCAAAGAGTTTACTATCTTCATCTTCCTTGTTACAAGGTTGATTACACATGTTGAGCACATTGAGTTCTAATGTCATGTTGCCGAAAGATAAATTCATCACTCCATTCCTGCAATTAATCAAAGCATTATTAGTGGCTAAAAATGGTCGACCTAATATGATAGAAATTTGTTTACATTCATCAGCAATTAATTCAGTTTTCAAAATAATAAAATTCACAGGATAAATGAATTTTTCGATTCGGACTTATATATTTTCAATTATCTTTTTCAGTACCTTAATCGACCTACCGGTAAGTAAAAGAGTGGTAGAGCTTGGCTTTAGCTCATCAAGATTGAGTTGTTGGTATACTGAATATGGAAACAAATTGACACTAGCACCAAGGTCAAGTAAATCATGTTCAATTTTACGGTCCTTAATAATGCAAGAAATGGTTGGACAACCAGGATCTTTGTATTTCAAGGTATTGTTAATTGAGATAATGGAACTTACTTGTTCTGCTAGAAAGGTTTTCTTTTGCACCTTATGTTTCTTTTATACAATGCACAGGTTTTTTCAAAATTTAGCATAAGATGTCACTTGCTTAATGATGACTAGCAAAGGAATGTTGACTTTTACATGTTTGAAGACTTCATAAATCTCAGGTTTGTGGTTTGATTTCTTTGGCTTGATTAATGCTTGAGGGAATGGGAGTACAAAAAGAAAGTTGGATATTTCTTTATGGGTAAAAGGTTAGGCTCTTCTTAATCTCTGAAATTGACTCCTTACAAATTTCACGAGTATCAAGAATGTGTTTTTCGACAACTTTACCACCACAAAGGGAACTGATTTGACTTAGCTCATGTTTTAGTTTCCTATACTACCCATTTAAGGATATTGTTGACTCTTGGGATTTGATTCTGATTGAGAAGGAAACTTACCTTTTTCATGAATGGTGAGGGCTAATGTAAGTTCGAATATGTTATTTTTCAAATTGGTTAAGGTTTGCTTAGTTTGGTTATTGATGGAATCTTATTTTTTAATGAATGAATGCAATGTATATTTAATAGTCTTTCTTACTGATGGGACATAAGTGGGCAACTCTAAATGCTCTGAAAATTCTAACGTAGATGAGGTGATTGTGAAGGTTATGCATGATTATTATTTCTCTAACGTAAATTTAGGTAATTTCTTCAAGCGGAGTTGTATGTCTGTGAATATGAATTGGAATACAGCCTTTTGATATTGTCTACGACATTCGGTTGTTCATGCAAACTTTCTTTCAGAGCTGGTAAGATTAGACAGTCCTCCGTAAAATGGTCAGTGGAACTGCAAACATGACATGAGCCATCTTGACATGATCATTATTTTTCAACTCTATTGCTTCGACTTTTCTAGCTAAATATGCAAATTTGGCTTAAAGGTCATCGTCTTCCTTAAGGTTGTACATTTCTTCACCAGATGGAGATGGTTAGGATTTGTTTGATGGCTCATAAGAACCAATAGTGTCCCAGTGTTGTGCATTCTTTGCTATATAGTCAAGATAATCTAATGCAGCTTGAGGACTTTTATTTCTAAACTCACCATTACACATCATTTTAACAATCTATCTACTTTGGGATGTTAGTCCCTTATAGAAATATGACACTAATCTCCATTGTTTAAAACCATAGTGTGGGCAAATGTTAAGAAATTCCTTATACCTATCCCAACATCGGTAAAGGGTTTCTCCTGGCTTTTTAGTGAAAGTGGTGATTTGCCTTTTGAATGAATTTATTCTGTGGGGTGGAAAAAACTTTTTCAAAAACTGTGCTTGCATTTCATCCCAAGTTCTAATAGATCCTAACCTAAGGTTTTGTAGCCATATTTTAACTTTTTCTTTTAATGAGAAAGGGAAAAACTTAAGTCTAATTATGTTCATGTTATAATTTTGATCAGTACAAGTATCACAAACTTCCTCAAATTCTCTCAAACGCAGGTATGGATTTTCAAACTCAAAACCATGAAAAGTAGGTAGAAGTTGAATGATATCAGGTTTGAAATTAAAATATGATGCATCAAGAGGAATAACTATGAATGATGGTGTTACTGTTCTAATTGAATACATGAAACCTCTTAGGTTGGATGCATAAAACCTCTAAGCGTCCTAGGCTAGTTAGGAAGATTTTGTAAGGCTTGGTCGTCTCCCTGTTTTGAAAAGTTTTCAGCTTCGATGTTGGCCATGTTTAAGGGCGGTTAAGGTGATCTCCTAATTAATTTGTTACTATATATACGAGATTAACGTATGATAAAATCTGATAATGTATGTGTGTGTGTCTAATTAAGTTAAGAAAATGTTGCACAAACAAAGTTGGCAATGAATGAAACACTAAATAAAATCACACAAATTAAAATAATAAAAATAAGCTGAAAATTAAATAAGCAAGTAATATAAATGTACAAGAGAAACAAATGCAAAATAAAAGTAAGTAAGTTGAAAATAAATAACTGAAAATAAATTAAATTAATAGGCGGTTAGACTAGCCATTTAAACAAATTAATTAAATTGAACATATGAACAGAATAATAACACATTAACAAAATAATAGCAATGTAGGCGGTGTTATAAAACCATCCATATAAAATAATAAATCCAAAATAAAAATAATGTGAAACAAAAATTACACAAATTATAAAAAAATAAGCTGAAAATTAACTATATGAAATTATATTAACTTGACAAGTAGTTAAACCGGCCATGTAAATTAACAACATAATAATTAAAGCATAAAATACAAATAAATAAAGTGCAAAAGAAGAATCTATATATATATATATAGAGCTGAGGATTAGAGAGGTGAAGTGACATCACCGTTATTTTTTTTTTTCATATTATCTTTAATTTCATAAATTAACTTATTTTTTAAAATATTTTGATTCTTTCTTTGCCATAATATTTATCGTGACTTTTGAGAATTCTTAATATTATTTAAAATATTTAAACCATTAATAAGCTTTATCCCAGCCAATGGCTCTTCACCTTTCTATCTTTTTATATTTTTTAATTTTATTATCACAGCCGACGTCTCTTCCTTTTCTTATATAAAATAAATAAATTATAACCTTAGAAACTGTCATTTCTTTTATAAATCACAACCAATGCTCCATTGAATCGAAAAAGAAATCATATCTAGCAGAAAGGAGACACCTTGGTTCAATTACACCTCTCTAGACAAACTGGGCTTATAGGAATTGCGTTGAGGAAATCATATCGTGCTGCTGCGCTAGCACAGCTGAGTGGATTCTCACGGCCTCCTTCATCCCGTTCTCTTATCAACCATGAGCAGGAGCAAAATCAAATCTCAGTTCAATTGTGAATCTTGATTTTTTTACCAGGTACCATTCTCATGCAATTCACTTGTAATTTAAGAAGTAATTGTGGTTTTACATTAAAAGATTGCTTATTTTTCCTAATCATATCTAGCAGAAAGGAGACACCTTGGTTCAATTACACCTCTCTAGAGCAACTGGGCTTATAGGAATTGTGTTGAGGAAATCATATCGTGCTGCTGCGCTAGCAGAGCTGAGTGGATTGTCACGGCCTCCTTCATCTCGTTCTCTTGTCAACCATGAGCAGGTGCAAAATCAAATCTCAGTTCAATTGTGAATCATGATTTTTTTACCAGGCACCATTCTCATGCAATTCACTTGTAATTTAAGAAGTAATTGTGGTTTTACATTAAAAGATTGCTTATTTTTCCTAATCCTATATAATTCACTTTCTATTTAGATTATGATTCAGAGCATTTATCTCAGGGCCACTCCTTGGTGTCAGAAGTTCAGATTGCATCCCAGATTTGATGAATTCTTTAATCTTCTGATAAAATATTAAACATATAATTCTTTGAATGTCATATTCAGTCTGTTTTGGCAAAGAAGTTTTCTTTTGATTTCTCTTTCGCTATGCTGCAGTTTTTCTAATTAGTTTTTGCAGTCTTCAGCCGGTAACTTGAACTGAATTAGTTTTTGTAAAAATCGATTTTTGAATTGTGATCATCATTGACATTTCTTCTTCTATTCCGTTGTACATATTTCTTTGCCACATAGCTTCAAAATTTTCCCTGTGGATATGAATTAATAATAATAAATTGTAAGCCTTTAAACATTTCTTTTATTATGCCAGATTTTTTGTTTAGCTTCTGTTAAGGTTTGTTCCTGTTATGTCTCATTTCTCACTCTCTTTCAGCCGTTTCCAATTTTTCTTTTTTGTTTTTCAGCAATCTCGGTAATGTTGGTCTACATGCTTCACTGATGGTATATTTCATTCTTAAATTCTACAATCGCGTGTTCAAACCCCAACGTGGCTGAATGATTACTACACTTTGTTGTAGCAAATAAGGAATGAATTAATTTGATTTCATTTTTTCCCCTTTTTCCTGCGGTACTACTTAAAGACCAGGTTTCACTTCAACAAGGATCAGTTTGCTGACTTAATGGTGATTTCCCTGTGGATATGAAAAGTGAAACATTAATTTGTGCAGCTGAACATGATGCCCATATTGGCTCCTGCTCTAGGAGAGGCAAGGCTGCTTTCATTTGGGCTCTTTTTTGGCTGTGTTCACGTATGCAATTTTTTGCTTCTGTTACTTATCATACTTATCCGGGCTGTCTCTAAGCTAAAATTGATCTCAGTGTGGTCGTGACGTGTGAATCTATCATTTATTTGAGACTTTATGGTTTTGAATGCAGATGTTTCTCTACAGCATTGCGTGGTCTTTCTGGGTACTCCTTTGCAACTTCACGAGCAATTACAAGTTTCCTCCTTTGGCACTTCTGAGTTTTGATTGTAGCTAACATTTTAAAAATTACAAGTTCCTTATGCAGCTACTGTGTTCTCCATTTTGTTTGTTTTCTCACAGCCATGTGTATGCAAAATTTTCTATATTTAATTCACTTTTATATTTTCAGTTTCAGTTTTTGATAAATGTATTCTTGGAACACTTAATTAGTTGTATGCAATTGGTTTCTGGTTTCTTTATTGATGTGTATTTTTTTCCTAACCGTTCTAAATGTTCATTCCGTGATTGCAGAAAGGAGAACCTTATCTGGCCATCTATCTTTGGGCATTTATGTTTGTTCTTTCTCTTGTGATGATAACACTATACCCGATTTTAATTGCCCCTCTGTTCAATAAGTTTACTCCTGTAAGTATTTATAATTCTTTCCATGGTTTTTTAATTTGTATAATATGTTTGAATTATTGATCTTCTTTTCTTTGGCTATGATGTGAAATAGCTTCCAGAAGGAGAGCTAAGGGAGAAAATTGAGAAACTTGCTTCTTCCCTCAGGTTTCCTTTAAAAAAGCTGGTCGTAGTTGATGGATCCACAAGGTCAAGCCAAAGCAATGTAGGGATACAATTCTTGTTCCGTGACTGGGTTCTCCTGGTGTTATTTCATTTTTTCTGATCCGAAGTAATTACTTCCATTACGTTTTCGGAGTCTGAAAAGAATTGCATTTCATCTAATCTCCCTAATGTTGATGGGTACTTGCACAAATAATCATAGTTATTGATTGGCAATGTGAAAAGGATTGGAGATTATCCTATAATTTATAAGATTTTTAGAGTATTGCAAAATGCTGGCACTTGCGTTAAATCGGTAAATATTCGTGTACTTCAAGTTGGAAGTAATTAAAGACTGCACATGTATTGTTTGTTGCTGTCTTTTTCAATTTTAGAGGGATTGAATTTAATATTGTCATGCTGGGTTTCACATTCCCTGCAACTCATTTAAATTCAATATTTGGTGTTCACAGATTTATCTTTTATGCAGGCCTATATGTATGGATTCTTTAAGAATAAGCGAATTGTCCTTTATGACACTTTGATACAACATGTAAAGATGTGAAATGGTTTATTCATCTTTTGTATTTTCAATTTCATTGACAAAGCATAAATATAATTGCTGTGTTTTTGTTTGTTTTAATTTAAATTATATTAACCATCTGTAGTTCACTGGTTTATTGAACTAACAGCTATAATTTGAGATGTTGGTAGAGCGTGTTACTTTTTGTACCATTTCATATATCTAATTCAAATTTGGACAGATTGGGGATATGGTCACTGTTGATTTATTTGTTGGAACAATTTCTGGCTGTATCATCTCTGAGTTTGAGGGTTAAATTAAGCATAATTTCTTTCCTTTTTATCTGATATTCTGATCTAATATTCAAATTAATCTTGTATTTCTTCAAGGGTCGTGCTTTAGCCATTTTAGCATAATTTTATCTTTTTGAATAAAATATATTGAATGATTTCCATTTCTCACAAAAATGCTAGAAGATTTTAATAGATCTTACCGTGCTCTAGCAGAAGAATGTGACCAGCTGAGGCCCAAATCACATCATTTCCTTCATTCAGGATCTTCTTCTACACCCCGTTACTCTAGAAAAATGGAGCACCCAAGCAACAACCAGAAAAGAACTGCATAAAGCTTTGATGGTACTAAATTTGAGGCATCTGATACTCAGTCTGAACTGTTGTTGAAGATCCTGATGTTGAATGTAATAGTGCTAATTTTCATTTTAAATACCTGAATAGACCGGTAGATGAATTGATGTCAACTGAATCCACGAAATTGATCAATTCTAGAATCTTAATCGGTTGGTTCTCTTATTTTTTTCAAAGCCGTGCGAAGCGCGGTATTTCCTAATTAAAAAAATAAAAGAAAGAAATACTTACCTTGAGATGTTGAACTCTCTTTTTTTATAACAACTTTAAAAAATTACTAATCAATTAAGTAATTAATTTAACTTTTAAGTCTTTATTGTAATTCTCAAAGTACAAAATCAATTTCGTTTAGTCCACTAAGTCCAAATGTTTAAGAATAAGTTACAGTTCAAAAATTCAAGTTTCGATTCGGTTCAAGGTCTGATTAGCAAGATTTTTTGGGTTAAAACAAAGTTTTTCACAAGTTTTATGATAATTCTATAATTTTAGGAGAAAGAGGGGAGCTAACTGAAATTTTATAGAAAATGATGAAAATTTGAAATAAAACAAAAAGATAAAATGGAAATAAGACAAGAATATAATAAATAGCAATGAAATAACACAAATTTAGAAGACTCCCTAATAACAGCGCCAAAAACTTGACAAGATATAAAAATATTTGATTTATTTCTAAGTATAAAAATGTCTAGTTATAATATAACCTTGCAGTTGGCGGTCAAGTACAAGAGGAATTAATTAATTATTAGTCAATTATTTAATAAAAACTAATTACAGAAAAAGGAATTAATAGTCTAGAAAGTGTTAAGGTTACGGGATCCACTCTTAGTATTCAAATCATGTTCATAATATTATCTCATAATTATATTTTTTTATTTATTTTAATAATTTAATTATTTTATGACTTATTCTAAATAATCACTTATGAAAAAATATGGGAATAAATTACTTGATGTGTCACAGTTGTATTAGTAAGTTGATGTTATATCTAAATACCAAGCAGATTTAAAATGGATATAAATATATAGATTGATATGAAATAAAATTTACTAATGGAATAAAAATTATAAACATGTAATTAAAAAAATAAAAACACTTTAACTTACTTGAGAGAACATTAATTCTATAATAAAATTCTTAGAGCTTTACCTTTCACCTTAGTTTAGAAAATTAACCACTTATATTGAAAAGAAAAATAGACATTTTATTTGATAAATTTATTGAGTACAATACGGAGAATTAAAAACTAAAGAAGAAAATTGAAAACGAAAGAATAAGATATGTGAGAGCTCTCTCCTGCACGCCTCTCTAGCAGCACACCTCCCTCCGTTTTATAGCCATTTTGATGCCCCCTCATTCCTAATAATTCAAAGTGGCTTCTTCTTCATTATTATTTTATTTAGTTATTTATTATTTTTTAAATCAAAAGTAGGTGCTGGCAGCTCCCACCACCTTTGATTTTTTTTTTTTCATATGTAAGTATGCGTGTGTGTGTGTGCGCGTATTAATTCTAAACGGCGCCATGCAAAACTCTCACCTTTCCTTGTCTCCTACTTTCGGCTTCTATTTCTTCTTTATTTTCAAAATATACCTATAATAACAAAATATAACAATTAAGATAAAAATTAATGTAATAAAATATAATTCACATAAAATTAAATTAGGGAAGCATTAAGATAATATGTGAGTTATTTATGCATCTTATTCATATGATATTATATTTAGGGTTTTGTTTGCTTTGTGATAAGCAACAAAACAACTCAAATTGTCATTACATTTGCATCATATCGCTGTATATAATGGATTTTCTAACTACATTTGTTGACATCTCATTTTTTTCTCAAAATTTTGTTTTGTACTTGTTTTACATAATTGCAATCGTGTATATATGAACTTATACGACTACAGTCGTGCAAGTGGGTAAAATGTTCCAGCTATTATGACATCCTTGCATTCATGTACATGATTGGTATTGAGTAAATGGGCATACATTATCGTGTAAAAAATACATTTTTTATTAAATATATCCTTTAAATATTTACTGAATTGTAGTCATGTATTTTAGAAGGTACATGATTGCTATCGAGTAAATGGGCATGCGGTTCCACACATTGTTATATGCCTTGTGTGATTTTATTTTTGTATTTGTTATAATAATTATGTGTTGTTTTATTATAGGAAATGTCTTCGATATGTGTACCTATACGTTTTGTGGTGAATGGATTGAGCAAAACGGCCATTATAGATTTAATAGTACAGAGGCAAAAGGAATCATGGTGCCCCATTCTACAACGTACGCACAATTGATGGAAAGAGTATCTTGAGTTATTTTCATTGTTATTTCTGAATTTGTCATTAAAATGAAGTAATCATGTTGTTTGATGTAAAAAAGCTTTTCTTCTTTGATGGATTGAAGTTTGATATGTTTAAGCTTATGTTGATTGTGCTATCACTCTAATAAGTGTTTTATATAGTTTTTTGTTCTCTGTCCACTTATTCGAATATATTCGTGTATTTATGAAGTTACCTGACTACCACCATGTATATATAAATTTACTGGACTACAGCCATTTATTTATGAAGCTTGACTACAATCGTGTATTTATGAAGATACTCGAATGTATTTGTGTATTTATGATGATACTCAGTTGTAGTCGTGTATTTATGAAGATACTCGACTGTAGTAGTATATTTATGATGATACTGAACCGTAGTTGTGTATTTATAAAGATAGTCGACTATACTCGTGTATTTGGGCTGAAAATGGATTTTTTTTTAAATTTGAGTGAAATTCGTGAATGTGAACTGATTAAAGTGAAGATATAGGTGTGCTAAAGCTATGAATGGATTCAATTTGATGAAAAATGGGCATAAAATGAGGCAAATTTGAAGAGCTAGGTTCGGCCAAAAATAAGGTTTTGATAACCATATGTTTTTGAATTTTAAGTGAATTTTTTTTTTACTTGATTGACAATTGATGCTTAAGTGATAGGTAATGGTCTACAAGTGTCAAATGAGCAAGTAAAAAACAAGAAGATTATGAACCTTAGAATTAGAGAGTGTGTGTGTGTTGTGTTTCTTAAAGAGAGAGAGCCTTGAATAAGTGAAGAAGATGAAGAGTGATGAACCTGTGAATGAAGCCTTTCCAAATCAGCTAGCTGGTTTATTATAGCAGCTGACCGTTACAAATTGGGCGACTAGTCATTTACTCGGGGATAGTCATATATTGATGAAGATACTTGACTGCAGTCGTGTATTTATGAAGATACTCGACTGCAATACATAGGCTGAACTTTTCTTCAATGATTATAACCATCCATATCAAATATAAGATGCAAAATTATCTTCTATTCTTTCAATAATACATTTAACAACAAATAAAACTTATATTAATGAAAAATTATCTTCAGTTACATCAAGTGTCAACTATACCCCCATTGTAACTGTTACATCTCATCATAAGTAATCCAAAAAATCACAAAATCATAGTACTGAAGTTCTATATAATTTCACACTAAGTAGTTGGTTCCCACAATCTATGTCCAAATAATTTGACAACCAATGCTTTTCGATATTGTGTAACATCATCCTATTGGCAATATTTGTTGATGTCAAGACCATGGGCTAGTACCTCCAAGTACCGAAACAAAAATGCTCCACAATCACCTCTAGTAATATTCATATATATATTTATATGAATGATAATCGGTTAGAAATCTTTGCTCTGAAATAATCAGATTCCTTGATTTTTAGTTCCACCTGCTAAAATACAAAAATATTTGAATTATAATATAAATACAACTAAAAAGTTGCATAATAAACCAATCAGACAAATTACACAACACACTAGTTGTGTACAGTTTTTATTACATGACTACAGTCAAGTATAGTATTCTTTACATGACTATAGTACTACAGTTGAGTATATATAACATAAATGATTCTTTGCCTTGGTAGAAAATGTAGTAATGCCTCAGAACTATAAACCAAATATATTTTTGAGATATATTGTCTTCATCATCAATTTCAGTTTATAACAAAAAGAGTACTTCAAATTCATTACCAATATCTGTTATTTTTTCTACCGTAGAAAATACAGTAATGCCTCGAAAATATAAACCAAATATATTCTGAGATATATTCTCTTCATCATCAATTTCAGTTTATAATAAAAAGAGTACTTCAAATTCATTATCAATATCTATTATTTTTTCTACCATAATACACGGCATGCCAGTCGGTTAGTAATTAGGCAATTAAGGTCGAGTAATTTGGTAGAAGGTCCACTTTATATGTTTCATCTTCTTATTTTGATTGTACAGTACCAAACTTGACAAGCTAATTAAAAAAAAAAGAGCAAGGAATTGAACCTATATATATGATATAAGCATATAACAGCATGTCAAACCATCTGCCTATTTACTCGACAGCAGTCGTATAACTTGCTAAAATACACGATTACAGTCCGATAAATACTCAAAGGACTACTTAGTGAAAAAAAAATATTTTTTGCACTAATAGAATACTAGGGTATTATAATAGCTGGAACATTTTACCCACTTGCACGACTACAGTCATGTAAGTTCATATATACATGACTATAGTCGTGTGAAAACGAGTGCAGAACAAAAATTTTGTAACAAAATGAGATTTCAACAAATATAATTAGAAAATCCATTATATATAGTAATATGATGCAAATGTAATGACAATGTGAGTTGTTTTGTTACTTTCACAAAGTGAACCCTAAAAATAATATAATGTGAATAAGATGCATAAATAATACATAAAATAAATATAAAGTTTAAAATACCTTGTTGATTGGATGAAAAATGCACCTAATTGCAAACCAAAATCTCAATAAATTGAATGTTCATGACTAATTTTAAGAGTGTCCTGGAGTGATTGTTTGTTGTGTGAGGGGTGAAAAAGTGTGCTAGAGTGAATTTAATGTAGGTTTTATATTTTTTATTTAGGGATATTTTAGTCAATACACAACACAAAAAGACATATCTACATAATTATCAAGTATGGGGTATAAGTAAATAAATATCCTTATTTTGGGGTATATTTAATTAAAAATCCCAGTGACAAGAGCATGAGGAAGAAATCTCGTGAAGGAGAAGAATGAGGGCAGTTGAGTACTCAGCCGCTTGAGTAATTGGAGATATTTGAGGGTATTTTAGATATTACAAATCTCAAAAGGCATATTATGACAAATTTGAAGTCTGAGGATATAAGTAAATTAATACCCAAGTTTTAAGGTATACAAGTTAGGGGTGGGCAGAATTGAACCGAAACTGAAAAAAATCTGGTTCGGTTCGGTATTTTTTATGCTAAAAAGCCGAATAACTAAATACCGAACCGAACCAAATTTTTCGGTTCGGTTTTCGGATCAATTCAATTGCAATGGCATTTTTGTAATTTTAAGATTATATATATATACACGCACACATAACATATTATTGCATTCAGCCGTTTCCAAATCACAATTCACTTCACGATTCACACACAACCCAAACCCTAACGACCTAATCCATGCTGCTGCCTGCACAACCCGAATCCTAACTCCTACTCGTTGAATCCCAGTCTACCGATGCCGGTGCTGTCGATTGCGGTGCGGATTGCAGAATCTTCACTGCCTTCTATTTGCCTTCTCCACTCTCTAGTCCGCTGCTGTTATCCCTGCCGTTGCTGCTTCCTTCCATCACTTTCAATTTGCTGTCGGTGCTGTTAAATCTCAAAGGTGCCTGATACGATTGCCATCTTTCAAAACTTCAGAATAAAAAATTGACTTTTTTGTGCTCCTGTATTTTTTCTTGTGCTTTGGTTTGATGAAATGGTTGAAAAAAATAATTTTTTCTTATTTTAACTTATTTGATGATATGGTCCAAAATTTAACATATTTTTTTTTCTGTGTATATATTATTGAAGTCGGTTTCCATATTGATTCACGATATATATACTGAAAAACCTTGTATGGAATATTGAATAAAACAAAGTTTAATATATTACCAATTATTTCCTAATTTTAATATATTACCAATTATATCGTGATTGATTCATAAATTTAGCGGGATATGCTTATAAGATACCAATTATTAATTATCACATCAATTAATAAATAATTATCCATTTAAATTTTGACTTTAAAGCCTTGAAAAAAAAGTTTCTTACACTCAACTTTTGTTTTTCTCCATGAGAGCGTCAATAAACGACAATTGATTTATAAAGTACCGGTAACAACTTTATAGAGGAAAAATACCATTGTATCGGGCTACTTATGTTTCTAGCCAACTTTTCCCTTTCTGTTTCTTGGACTTGCTCGGTCCCGAGTCTTGTTTTCAGGTTTCTGACTGATGCCTTGGGTTTCAGAAGCACTGGTTGCTGATGTAGAAACCATCTTTCTCAAATTTACAGAATTCCCAAAGTTCAATTGAAGCAAACATACTATGACAACCAATCTCAAAACCACCAATGAATGTGAATCCTCGATTTTTGTACGAGATTGTTCAATCCAATGCATCATCCCCTTCTCATTGTGTACGAACCCCTGAGCGATGTTGAAAATAAATTCAAGTACAACTCCAAATGATTGATGAACATCAACAGATAAGCTGAAATTTACAGAGGTGTTCCCTTCCTGGTAGATAAGCCAATCAACAAAAGATGACTTTGTAGTGTAAATGCAGCCCTTGAAGTGATACAATAAAATCAAAAGGCGCTCAATAAGATACAGGAAACAGTCTAGTGTTATATAACTAGCTATCCTCCAGTTGGCTTCATAAGTATCAAACAAAGCTCTATAGAATTTCCAAATATGAGAAACCTCTTTCAATTCATCAGAGTTATGATATGATGCAGATCCCTGACAAGATTCTAATCCCATATTCCAAGAGAGACTCCCAACAAATTCCTTCCATGGTGAATTTCCGTCGAACCGTTCTGCAACTCTCTCATATACATCATTGCTTAACTTACCAGTCCCAAGAATCATTACCACCGAGCTTCCAATTAGCCTATGAGATAGATTAATCTTCAAACCAATGCGCTTAAAAATAAGCTCTTTGATGATATTCCTATACAACTCAGTTCCTCTCAGAAAAATAATATTCTTTTTCAGTGATCCTCGCCAATCTAGAGGAAATATGAAGTCAAAGAAATGCTCAGTTGATTGGTCAACAAATTTCTGCAGTCCCTTAGCATGGTACTGGAGGTTCTGATAATTTGAACTCAGAAGAAATTTTGCAACTTCGTATATGTCAGCAACACACGTTACTTGCCAAGACTTAGATGGTGAATTCTTGGATGACTGCTTATGAAGAGCTTCAAGATTGCCCAAGACATTCATACCAACAGAAAGCAACTCAGAGCTTCAATGACTCCTAGCCGCCTCTACAAACTGATGGACATCGATAGAGATCAACTTCCCACTTCTATTGTCCAATTCTCTCACCCAATCAGCATCAGAGTTCAGCAAAAGATAGGTGGTATTCAGATTATTGTATTGCTTCCGCACACCAAGGTAATTCAAGCAGAAATCTCCGCAACTTCTATAGTCGTTAAAGTGCTGGCTTTTGAGACATCCAAGATACCGAAGCACATTCACGATCTTATCCTTCCAGCAGGTCCCAAAAGTAGATCAGAGTCAGAACAGTAACCCTGTTTCCACAAATTGTCTCCTCTGAATATGCTTTGAGATCTAAAACCAATTCATCTTCCCACCCATATCTAGAGGAATTGGTTTTCAGATGAAAATCGAGAATCTTTCTAACAGCAGATGAAAATGGAGAATCTTTCTAACAGATAATGTTTCACCGCTGATACTCTGATGTTTCTTAGAAGCATTTAATTGCTGATTCAAGATCAGTAAGTCACTCTGATGATTTGACAAAATATTGGCCTCGGTACAAATAAATTCATAGAATTGCTTCGAGTCATTCTTTGCTAGAGACTTGGCTTTTTCTAGAACCTCCTCCTTTTGTGTAAATTGCTTTAAGGGCCACCCTTTGCTCCCAAGTGACCAAAGAGAGTTGGAAAGCACATAGTTGAGAGTGAGATTACATGCTTCCTTGAAATTTCCTGCCTTCTGTAACAAATCTGCTGTACGAAGAATATCTCCTCTCAGTTTTGCAATATTTGCAGCATCCATGAAGTTTCCTAATTCTTCTTCCAACACCAGAAGCTCATCAAAGCAACTTTTAGACTTCAAAAATTTGCGCATCAAATCCATGGAATGAAAAGCTTTTAAGAATTTCATCATTGATTTGTTTTCATTGAGCCCATGATAATGAAGAGCACAATTCTGTAGAAAGTCTTGTTGAATTTTGTTTATGTCCTTGCTTCTTCCTACTAGACCAACATCTGTATCAGCATGCTGTTTCCAGTACTTGTGTATTGCAAACCAATGTCAAAAAGTTTTCCTTTGGAGCAAACAGCTAAACATTCTGAGAAAAAATTGCCCCTGGCATATTCATCTGCCGCAAGCTTATAGCATCCTGCCAGAAAAACCATTCCCCAGCATTTTTCAGCTCAGGTTTCTCACATCTTTCCAAATAAATCCGACCTGCAGGAATAAGAAATCTGATTGTCAAATTTATAGTCTCATAAGTCGTACAAAAATATCATAAAATTTTATCTATAATCTATAACAATCCTGAAAATACCAAATTCCCAACATCACAAGTGTCAGAGTTCAACCGTAAGACATTTAAGTTACCGAGACAAGATAACATGAACAGAACTTCAGCACTACCACAGCATCATATTCCACAACACTAAATGTCAAATTCATACCTACTAAACACTTGGCAGCAGAATCAGCCTTGCCTATGGCTTCAAAAATTTTAGCAGCTCCCCTAAGAAAAACGTAAGCCTCTAGAGGGTTTGGACTGCAAATACGATCAGCTGCTGCCTTGAGGCCTGTTGCTTTAGACCTTCCTTCCCAATAAGAATCCTTAGCTTTTTTAAAGCATATAGTTGCCATTTCATAGTTATGCTCACAAAACAGCTGAAAACAGCAAATAATTTGCAGAAAGGAAAAACGTTATTTGATTTTGACAAGGAACAAACATCCATCTCACTCCTACTAAAAAGAAAATGCAGGGTGTTAACAACAACATCCATTTAGCTGACATAAATAAAAAGTAATAACAGCAGCACTATTAGCAATGTCAATGTCATCCTATTGTTTAGTGTAGAGTACTTAAGCACCAATAGTAGTGGTCTAAATCACGAACACAAAGACCCGAATTATTCATGGCCATGTTTTGATAAATGCAGCAATAATCATGCAGTTTTCCAGTAAAATTTTGACCAAAAGGTGTCTTCTCAAGAAAGGTTCTGACAATGCGAGAGGCACTACATAGACAATGATAATAATAATAGTAGTTAAAAAGTAATGGTGATGGTAATCATGATCACCATGTTTTGTCCCATGCGATGCAGGCATGCAGTCTAATAATGAATGTCAAATGTCAAATCTCTTTTGGGTGCCAGAAATAGAAAAATGGCAATCACAATTAATTGATATCAGTGCTAGGGCAAAAGAAGAATATATTCAATGTGTAAGAAAGAAATGACTTCATAGACATACACGTACACGTGCACTCTCTCTCACAGGGAGGGAAAAAAATTTCAAGATTACAAATACCTTAATGCCCCGCGACTTCCACTCCTCTGCGCAGCTTGCTACTTGCTACTTGCATTGCCTGTGCAAGTGAATCATCCAACTGCCTGACTTGAATGAGGAACTTTTTCTTCCAATAGTCAAACATAGGTTTGGAGAACTCCTCCATATTTTCCCATATCCACAGCCTTTGCCGTGTGCGAGTGACGGCTACATACAGTTGCTTCAGTTCAGAGCACAATAGATTGTGTCTAGCTTCATTGAAGCTTGGGAAGGACTTAGGCGATGTGGAGTCAAGCAAAGCTTGTTCTTTCATATATTCATATACCACCCTCCATTGATTTTTCAGAGGTGAAGAGCCAAAAATGTTGTACAACAGCACATCCTATAGAAAGAGATAATGTAAGTCAATTATGGTAAAACTTAGGATTCATGATAACTACAGTTGAGAACAAGGGATGAAAACTTGGATGTATGAATTAAAACATTTTAGAAAATCAAATCAAATTAAAAGTAAAAACCATGCTTTTTAAGGCTCTTGCAACTGAAGTAGGCGTCAACTTTATTAGTTTCTCATATTATCTTATTTGACAGTAAAATATCTCCAAGTGTTGTATTTTACTCTTAGAATTGGTTATCTTCTTGGTTTTATTCCTGTATTTATGTACTTGCTTCTAACCAATAAAGTGAGGGTACTAGTTTGTTCAACTGGAAAACCTCCATCTAAGCATAGTTTAGTAGTTTTCCCAGTACCCGACCGACCAACTGGAAAACCTCTTTCTGTTTTCATTCTCATTTATAAGAAACTGACCTCTAACAACAAAGACTTCTGGAATAGTGCCCAGAAGCAGTTTTATCAGTTACTGGATGTTAGAGTAGCTCATTACTCTGAGTTTACAGAGGTGAAGAAAAACAAGCTCAACCTTGCTCAGAATAACAATGCCATGTCATCAAAGTTAGTCAAGAAGAATGATGCTTCAGCTGACAGCTCAGCATTAATTGGTTAGAGTATTGTTTACACGAAATGAGTATGTAACAGATTTGTAATTAGTTTTTGTTATTAACAAAGTGAGTTAGTTACAAGTTGTTAAAGATGTATAAACATGCAGCTGATGAAACTCATTGATGAATGAAAAGTTCTGGAATTTATCAGAAACATTTTCTCTGAGATTTTCTCTCAAGCCAAACAAACTTTCTTCAATTCTTTCATGGTATCAGAGCCAAAATGGCTAGCTCAAGCACTTCAATTTCGAATCAATCAATATCAACCTTCACAAACATCATTCACTTTTGCTGCTACAGTGAAGCTCGATCGATCAAATTTTCTTCTACGGCGCAAACAAGCTTTAACTTTGATCAGAGGGAATCGTCTTGAACATTTCGTCTCTAAGCCTCAGAATATTCCAGATCAGCATCTCTCTCAGTCAAATGCTGATGGATCTGTTGAAAAGATTGAGAATGCAGCATATATTAATTGGCGAGCACAAGATCAAACACTTCTTGGCTGGTTACTCTCAACAATCAGTGAAGGTATTTTGATTTATGTTCTTAACTATGATACTTCTTTTGATGTTTGGCAATCAATTGCAAGACAATTTGGAGTTCAATCAGAGGCCAAAGTTATTCAGCTTCGTTATGAAATGAATATCTTAAGAAAAGAGTCCATGTCTGTGGAAAAATACTGCACTAAGATGAAAATACTTACTAACAAACTTGCTTGTGCTGGTGATATCATAACTGAAAGAGATCTATTAATGAGAATTCTGAATGGTTTAGGTCCTGGTTATATAGATCTGGCTTCAATTATTACTGCCAATAAGATGAACTATGATGATGCCTATGCTTTGCTCTTAACACATGAGGCTAGGTTAGAACAAAATCAGAGTGTTAAGACTGTGTTTAATGCAAATTATAGCAACATGAATGTCAATTACTCTCACATCAGAGGTAATCCTAGGAGAGGTTCATTTGGTAATCATCCTGGAAACAGAGGAGCTAGAGGCATGTTCTTTAATTCTTTTCCTAGAGGTTGTCCAGCTGGAGGAGGTTATTTTGGTAGCTATGGCATAGGACAAGCTATGCAATTTTTCAGGCCACTGTTAAGAACAATTTTCCTCATCCTAATGCTGTTCCTGTTACACAATCTGATGAATCTGATGAGTCCGTGCCTGTTTGTCAAATTTTGTCACAAGCAAGGGCATACAGCTGATGCTTGTTGGCACAGATATGATAATACTCATGTGCCTTCTCTTAAGCATTTTGGCAGAGGCAAAATGATTGGACCTAGAGCTGTTTATATGGCAAGTTATGAACCATTTTCTGGATATACACCAACTGTTGATGATCAGTATGCTGTTCCTTATTCAAGCTATGACTTCATGCCATATCCATTAGACTCATTCTCTGCACCAGAAGCTTATATGGCAAACTATGAAGGACCTGCAGATGAGGGTACCTTGACAGTGGTGCCACACATCACTTAACTAATAACATGGCCAACGTGAATGTTAGGGAAGAATTTAAAGGCTCAGATCAACTGAATATTGGCAATGGACAAGGTTTGCTCATAACTCATATTGGTGATGCATGTTTTAGTTACAAAGGATCTAATGCTGCTTATAATCATACACAAATAAAGCTTAAAGATATATTGTTAGTACCTCCTATCACACAGAATTTGCTAAGCATATCCAAATTAACCGCTGACAATAATCTTTCTGTTGAATTTGTTGGTAATGTTTGTTATGTGAAGGATTCTCTGAAGGGGCAAGTGCTTCTACAAGGACTTTCTGAGAAAGGATTGTACAAACTGCTCTTGAAATCATCTCAATCAGTTCCCTCTTCTTTCTTATGTCAGTCTACTTCAATTAACCCACTGTCAATGTTGTCTGCTTGTTATCTTAATTCTCATATAGATGATCAGAATAATGTTCGTAATCTTGTTTCTGCAAAAGTTCTTCCTACTGTTTCTGGTTGTAATTCTCATGCGTCAACAGATGCTCAAAATAATGTCTCACCTTGTAATGCATCTATTAATAAATTTGTTCTTTTTCATAGACGTTTTGGCCATCCAAATCATCAAACCTTAATGCATTTACTGAAGAATGAACACAAAATTAATCTCTCAAGTAATACAATAAAGCAAGCACTTGAACATGTCTGTGAAGCATGTCAAATGGGTAAGGTTCATAGGCTTCATTTTCCAGTGACAGAAACTAAAACTGCTAAGGTTCTTCAACTCATTCATACAGATTTATGGGGTCCATCATCTGTTCCTTCTAGAGAGGGTTATGTCTATTACATAAGTTTCGTTGATGATTTCAGTAGGTACACTTGGATTTATCCTTTAAAACTGAAATCAGAAGCTTTAGATGTATTTAGGTTGTTCAAGTTGCAAGTTGAGAATCAATTCAATACCACTATCAAAGCCTTACAATCAGATTGAGGAGGAGAGTACAGAGTATTTACTCAATTTCTAAATCAATGTGGTATCATTTTTAGGCACCCATGTCCTTATACACATTATCAAAATGGGTTGGTTGAAAGAAAACATAGACATATTGTTGAGTTAAACTTAACTTTGTTGGCACAAGCTAAACTACCCTTCTCTTTCTGGTGGGATGCTTTCCATACATCTGTGTATCACATAAATAGATTACCTTCTGTCATTTTACAGTTCCATACTCCATGTGAGAAGATTTATAGTCACTAACCAGATTATGGAATGCTCAAGTGCTTTGGATGTGCATGTTATCCTTACTTAAGGGATTACAATAAGCATAAATTTGCTTATCATTCAGGTAAATGCATTTTCATTGGTTATAGTCCTTCTCACAAAGGATATAAATGTCTTAATTCTTCAGGTCAAGTTTATGTTGTTAGACATGTTGTTTTTTATGAGAGTTCATTTCTTTATTCTATAGACTCTGTATTTTCTTCAAAACAGACTCTTTCTTCTTCTTCAAATCAATTCTTTACTTCACAGCAAGTTTATCATCTATCTACTTTACCTGTCATTTCCTTTTCAGCTAATAGCAGTTCACACAATCCTGACTTTGTAAGTTCTACTAGTAGCAGTTCACAACATTCAGAAGCTCCTTCTTCACATGACAATTTACATTCATCATCACATCCACTTCAAACAAACCTTCCCTCAAATCCTAATCCAACTACTCATCCAACTAATCAACTCCCTTCTTTTTCATCTTCTCCTACTCCAGTATCAACATACCATTACCCTTCAATACAACAACCAGCACTCATTCTATGACAACCAGAAGCAAGGTTGGTATTTTCAAACCTAAACTTTACAATGCAGAACTTGTTCATAAAGAGCCTGATAGTATTCATGAAGCTCTTCAAGATCGAAGTGGTTTGCAGCTATGAATGATGAATATACAGCCTTAATGAAAAATGGCACATGGTCTTTAGTGCCAAGAGCAGCTCATCAGAATATAGTTGGCAATAAATGGGTGTATAGAGTGAAATACAATACTGATGGTAGTGTGGCTAAGTATAAAGCCAGATTAGTGGCTAAGGGGTTTCAACAAATTGAAGGGATTAACTACTTTGAAACTTTCAGTCCAGTTGTTAAATCAGCAACAGTTAAGAGTTATCTTAAGCTTAGCAGTGATGTGTGGATGGCATATAAGGCAAGTTGATGCCAACAATGCCTTTCTTAATCGGGAATTGACAGAAGAGGTTTATATGTCTCAGCCAGAAGGCTTTATTCATAAACAGAAACCTGATTTTGTGTGTAAGTTGCATAAGTCTTTATATGGCCTTAAGCAAGCTCCTAGAGCTTGGTATGAAAAATTGAAAGGTTGTTTGCTTCAATGGGGTTTTGTAACTACAAATTCTGACACATCTCTATTCATCAGAAGAAAACAAGCTTCTGTAATCTTTGTTCTTATCTATGTTGATGACATCTTAATAACAGGTCCAAGTTGTATAGAGCTGGAGGAGTTTATAGCAAAGTTCAGCACTGCTTTTGCCTTAAAAGATCTTGGCACATTGTCTTACTTTCTTGGCATTGAAGTGTTATATGATACAGGTTGTTTATACTTATCTCAGAGAAAGTATATAAGAGACTTATTGGCAAAAGTTAATATGCTTGTTGTAAAAGGATTGATACTCCAATGAGTACTGGATCAAAATTGCAGAAAACTGCAGATGGTGTAATGGGGTGTTTTCTTGATGATCCCACACATTACAGGAGTATAGTGGGGGGTATGCAGTATCTCATCCTAACTAGGCTGGAATTGCCTTTGTTGTCAACAAGTTAAGTCAGTATGTATCAGCTCCTACATTTCAGCATCTGATGGCATGCAAAAGGGTGCTTAGGTATTTGAAAGCAACTCAAGATTATGGACTCAAGTTTGTTAGCAATGGAGAAATGAAAATCACAGGTTTTACTGATGCAGATTGGGCCTGTGATTTGGATGATAGAAAATCTGTTGGTGCTTATTGTATCTATCTAGGCAGCAACTTGATCTCTTGGTCATCCAAGAAACAATCAGTCGTCACTAGATCAAGTGCTGAAAGTGAGTACAGATCCTTAGCTTCAGCAAGTGCAGAAATCAGCTGGTTGCAATCCTTATTTACTGAGTTGGGTTTACAGTGTACAGAGAAGCCTATCATTTGCTGTGACAATGTGAGTGCAACTGAATTAGTTAGAAATCCCGCCTATCACTCAAGAACAAAGCATATTGAGATTGATATGCATTTTATCAGAAACAAAGTAATTGTAGGTGAAGAACAAATTGCATACATTATGACTAAACCATTGTCATTTACTCACTTCAATTATCTTAGAACCAAACTCAATGTTCTTCCTTGCCCCTTGAGTTTGAAAGGGGCTGTTAGAGTAGCTCATTACTTTGAGTTTACAGAGGTGAAGAAAAACAAGCTCAAGCTTGCTCAGAATAACAATCCCACGTCATCAAAGTTAGTCAAGAAGAATGATGCTTCAGCTGACAGCTCAGCATTAGTTGGTTAGAGTATTGTTTACACAAAATGAGTATGTAACAGATTTGTAATTAGTTTTTGTTATTAACAAAGTGAGTTAGTTACAAGTTGTTAAGGATGTATAAATATGCGGCTGATGAAACTCATTGATGAATGAAAAGTTCTGGAATTTATCAGAAACATTTTCTCTGAGATTTTCTCTCAAGCCAAACAAACTTTCTTCAATTCTTTCACTGGATATGCTTATTCTACGTTGTCCATGGTGAAAAATCTGACAAGGGGTAACAGAGGAAAAAGTGCATTTTGAAACTGTTAACCAGAACACAAAAGACCCTACCAATAAAAAGATCACCATAGATTTTGAGAGCAATCAAAACAAAAATCCACTATAGTTTCTCCACTATTACTAAAAACTTCTCGACATAATTGGAAATTTCCTTGCGAACACAAAATGGAATGGGAATGGGAATGAGGGAATTGGAATGAATAATTTGTTTACTTTTCAAAATGAGGTTGGGAATAAGAATGAGAATCGTGGACCCGACACAAATTTGGAAATGATTAATGGAGTTGTGATTCCCTTAAGGGAGCTAGGGAATGAGACATCACGGACCAATATAACTTGCTCTACCCCAAAACCAACCATATTCCCTTGTACTTCTCCACTGTTTCCAAAAATTTTTAAGATTGCATTTTCTTCATCCCAGATTCAAGCAAAATGGGAGGCTCTCCATATATAAAACTGGTCTCAGGTTCTAAAATATCAACGGAGTGAGGGAAGAACCGGTAAGTTAAGCACACCTACTTGGGTACGGAAGTTCTGACTCAAAATGAAAATATCTAAGAATTGTCCTTTTTCTTGTCTTCCATCATTACCATTATTTCTCGATTCCAATACAAACTTCTTGTAGAATAGAGATCGTATGTCTTGAAACCTAAAGTCAATCCCCTTAGCAATTGTCTGCGCTGTATCACCAGAAAAAACAAAACCCTCTTCAATATTTCTGCAGACGTACTTGAACAGAGCAATTTGACTCATAGTAAGATCTTGAACTTCATCAATGTAAACAAAATGAAATTCATCACCCTTATAAATTTCTTCTTTAAGTCGATGATGAAGATTATTAACTAGATCTGCCAAATCAAATTCAACATTTCTCAGCTTCATTTGTTCATAATTTTCAAAAATATCATAGATTTTCTCCCTCTTCTATCCTCTGCGAGTGGAAACTCTGATCTCTGATAAATTAACATATTCCTCTCGATTGAGTTTACCATCAACAATATCAATTGATTGGAGACCACCTTTTATATAAGATATAATCTCAGTAAAGACTCTAGAAGGATCAAGCTTATTTGTTAGTTGTGCATTAAAATGAGGCCAATAAGATGAACTAAACCTTTCATAATCAACTTCTTTGGTCTTGATAAAGTTCTGTATGAAAAGTGATCTTGAATTTTGAACTTGACCATAATGTTTCCTTATATCTTGGAATCTCTCAAAGTATGAATTATCCAATGTCTCATCCAACATCATCAAGAACTTGTGAAATGTTATGACAAGAAGGTAAGACTTAGTTGGAATATCAACAAGAGAGTTCGGGATATCTTTGAATTCTGCAGCATCATCAATATCATTAATCTCATTGCTTTCTGCTCTAAACTTTCCACCAAAGGCAGAGCAGCAGATTTAACAAGGCCAACCATTAGACACGAAACATATTGAATGTAGCAAATGTCAAGGAAAACATTAAAATTGTTAAGCAATTTAGTGGATATAGTTGAGAACCTAAAAACGCTAAACACCATTTTTCAGACAGTAGGAAAGTAGCAACGACTAAAAGTAGGCTGCTTAAACATGGTTCTATTGCATATCACACTAGTAAGATGATTTTGCAGATGCATCAATCAAAATTAACAAGTTAAAATCTCTTTCAATTACATAAAGCAAGGCTCATTGTGAATAGAATGTTAAGACACACTTAAACATGATGAATGTGTTGGGGATATATTCTTGTGGGGAATGACAAATGTAGAAAATTACAGCAACAATGGTGGAACTTTATAATATAAGTAATGTGTTTACAACTCTATGTGTAAAAAGAAAATAGTAATAATAACTGTGGAAAAATAATTTGTACTTCAAGGCACGTTACGAATGTCGCTTTCTTTAAGACGTTATTTGCCCCCACCAATCGAGTGATGCACATTGGTTAAGCAAATACACCTCTAGGATACAATAAAGCACTTGTTTGTTTGCTATGTTGTGCATTGACGAAAGCAAACCTGAATACTCTTGAATGTTGCAAGCCTGCCAAGAATCAATATATAGTTTCTGCAGAAAACAATATATTAGATGTTTTATGCGTAAAATAGATGTAATATGATGAAACTCGTTTTAAGAAAGAGGGGTGAGAAAAGAGTGGTGTAGGATCATTATTTTCATGTCTTAATAGCCTAAATGTGGCCTCTATTTATAGATATACTTATGCCCTTTCATTTGGGTTGTCATCTTTCATGATACCCCTTCATTCATGACCATTAGATCAAGATTTGAATTTAAATCAATGGTCTAAATTGAACCATCACCATTTCAAATGAAAAGTCACCATGAAAGGATGCATTTTCAAATGAAATGTCACCATGAATGGATATGTCTTTAAATGAAAAGGTACCTCACCGTGAATGGATATATCTTTAAGTAAAAAGATACGTCTTCTATAAGGTACAAATAATTGGACATGTCTTTATATTAAGACACCATATTGGACATGTCTCTACAATAAGACACCATTTATTTTGAAAATTTCCAATAATCCCCCACCATTTTTAAAATAAATGAATTTTGAAAATTATCTCGCACAGGCTTGGAAAACTTTTGCATAAATAAAGATGTCTTTTGGACTTGAACCTTCATTTAGTGACAACACATCAAAGTTAATCAAGGTGGCATGGTAGACAAGCTTTGAACCAGCGACCTTATTCGACTAACCAGATAAATCTCACACAAAAGTTTTCAAATTCTCAAGTATTCTTTAGCTGACACGTGGATTGGCCCTATGTCTATATCCTATTTTCATGAGTGCTTTAGTAACCAGCCAAGTTACATAGGAAGCGGCACCACCTCCTACACTCACATAGGTAGACTAATCTAGAATGTCCCTGTAACTAAAACATTTTTAAGTCTATTAAAAGCTAAGTAGCTTAACCTTTTCCATATGTTACAGGTATCAATCGCTCACCTTTGAGACGCATCTCAAATATTATAGTGCTTGTTATCACAACATATAATGTACTTTGCTCATTGAACCCAAGATTTTGATGTTTCAAGTGTTGGGTTGAGTTTCCATCATTGGTGATAAGATGATGCTGGCTTCAATCCTATCCCCTTAGAAGTTTTTAATACAATGTCCCTTGTAAGGCCTTTAGTTAAGGGGTCTGCCAAATTTTGGCATGATCTCACAAAGTCAATTGTGATTAATCCATCTATAATCAATTATCTCACATAACTATGTCTTAGACCTTCCATTATAGATTTAGCTGTATGCCCTTAACAATGTTGCCTCATTATCACAATAAATGGATACAAGAGGCACTTATTGAGACCAAATAAGAATTCCTATAAGTAAATTTTATAACCATTTAGCTTCCTTGCTACATAAAGCAAAAGCTACAAATTCTGCAACCATTGTGTATATGCAATGCTAGTTTAAAACATTTAGCTTCCTTACTACATGAGCCTTTGAGCTTTGTGTGTGTGCTGTGACTTGTGAGCGTGACTAGTGTGCCTGCTGAGGAACGTTTTATATTTTTTAATTTTCTTTTTTTTTCATGTCAACCCGATCAGGTTTTTGGATCGGATCGCGATCAAGACCCCATCGGGTTGGCTAAACTCAATCTGATCGGGTATATACTAACAACCGATCCGATCCTAACTTGATTTTTTTTAGGTCTGATAGGGTCAGATCGGTTGAAATGCCCACCCCTATTAACTATTGAGCAAAGAGCTATACTCCGAACTGTATGTTCCCTTCACAACTTAATTTATACAAGGAAAATAACGCTGCAACAGGGCTACTTGTGTTTCTTGCCACCTTTCTTCTTTTTATTTTTCTTGGACTTGCTCGTTCCCGCCCTTTTGTTTTCGAATTTCTCGATCGTTGCCTTAGGCTTCGAAGCGCCGTTCTGCCGATGTAGGTATCGTCTTTTCCTCATATGAATCGTTACATTCATCAGCATTGCTATTAGTGTTTTTGACATCAACTTTGCCAGTTGATGCAGAGCCAGTATCTGGTAACTTGCCTTTACCAACTGTGTACTGCTTAAATAGCAAATTCAAGAAAGGTTCCAGTTTCGGTCTGCTTGATTGTAATCTCTTGTAAATTTCTCCCATTGTGGAAAGGTGCTCGTGTTTCCACTCATTGAAGAAATTATACGTTCAAAAAAGAGTGATAATGAGAAGTAATATAATACAGCACCAATGACTAAACAAATGCAGATTCAAATGGCCATCTAAATAAGAAATACTGTAAGTTGCCACAAATAATTCTGAAAATATATATGAAAAAAAGGGGTTTGGTTTCACAGATGGTGCAAATCAGCTTCCATTTTTAAACTGACCTCATCACACCATCAAGTGCTCCATCAAGTTGTTCCAAATCTTCAAGCAAGCATGCTGCTTCATCCCATCAGCTTTTTTCTTCACCATGAGAAGAGTTTTTATGAAAGCATCCATCCAATGCGGCAGATAAAAGTTTAATACTTTTCCCCACATCCTCCTAATAGATACACAAAAAGAATAAATCAACAATAAAAAATGGTATTCACAGAAATGTGCTCAGAACATTAAAAAGAAGGACAACTGAAATGTGAAAACAATTTGGCATCACCTTAATGGTTGAGGATTTGAACATAATGGTCTTTGTGCCTATTCTGTTGAATCTTTACAAGTCTTTCAAGATAATTCTCAGAGAACAAAAGAATTAACCAAGATCAAATTACTTCAGATCAAGAAACTAAAAACTCAGAAGCACACCAACCAGAACAAAGAACACCTCCTTTCAGAAGGAAAAATACTCACTTTATTGATCAAACAGAATCAACTACAAGATGAATCACTAAGAATGAACGAGAATGGAAGGAAAAACTGAATGAATTTCAGTGGCTGTTAACCAGCTTTTAAACTGGAAATAAAAACAGAACTTAACGAACTCATAACAAACTTAAGCCACATCAGCTTGTAATTTGCAATGAGACCCTCACACTGAAGTCATTCTGCATATTTTCCCCAAAACTCTTTAATTTTTACACTCAGGTCCAAAACACCAGAAACTAGCAGCTTCACATTCTCTACCTTGCAGACATGATTCAGTGTATCATCTCAATAAGATAGTACAAAAAACCTTACAAACACAAAGCTCATTTATCAGAACTACTTCCAACACCAATCAAGTTCACATAAAACTTAAATTTGGCTGTTGTGATCACTTTTGTTAGCATATCTACTGAATTCACATCTGTGTGGATTTTAGCAACCACAACAGAACCCTTTGTAACCTCATCCCTTATGAAATGCAACTTAACATCAATGTGTTTAGTCCTTTCATGATAAATATGATTCTTGATGAGTTGAATTGCACTTTGATTATCACAAAAGATGCATACAGTCTTTTGATTCAGCCAAAGTGCATTCAATAACCCCTTTAGCCATATAGACTCCTTAACTGCCTCTGTTGCTGCAATAAATTCAGCTTCAGTAGATGATAGAGCTACAATAGTTTGTAAATTTACCTTCCAACTGATGAGACAACAATCAAGCATGAATAAGTATCCATAAATAGACTTCCTCCTATCCAAGTCCCCTACAAAATCAGAGTCTACATAGCCTCTAATCTCACTGACCTCTTGTTTTCATTTTCCATAACCAAACCATGATTAGCAGTACCTTTTAGATACCTCATAACCCACTTCACAGCATCCCAATGTACCTTGCTAGAGTTACTCATGAATCAGCTAACTACACTCACTGCATAAGCTATGTCTGTTCTGTTGCAAACCATTGCATATATTAAGCTTCCAATAGCTTGTGCATATGGTATTTCAGTCATTTAAAGCTTCTCAAATTCTGATTTTGGAGACATTTCATCAGAGAGTTTGAATTGAGCTCCCAAAGGTGTCAGAACTAGTTTTGAATCTAGCATTCCAAACCTTTCTAACACCTTGTTTATATATCTTTCTTGGCTAAGGAATAGAGTACTAGCAACTCTATCTCTATGTATTTCCATTCCAAGAATCCTCTTAGCACTGCCAAGGTCTTTCATCTCAAATTCACCTTTGAGCAAATTCTTAAGTTTCTCAATCTCAGTAGACCTTTGCCTAGCAATGAGCATGTCATCAACATACAACAAAAGATACACTGCTCGACCTAAACTTGTGCCTCTAGAATAGACACAACTATCAAATTTACTTCTACAGTAACCATTAAAGACTATGAACTGGTCAAACCTCTTATACCTCTACCTAGGAGACTACTTTAAACCATAAAAGGGACTTATGAAGAAGACAAACATAGTCTTTTTTCCCCTTTACTTCAAAACCTTTAGGTTGTGACATCAGTATCTTCTCTTCAAGATTGCCGTGAAGAAAGGCAGTCTTGACATCCATTTGCTCAGGTTCCAAGTTAAGCAAAGCTACCATGGCAAGAAGAGTTCTTATTGAGCTGTGTTTGACCACTGGTGAGAAAATTTCAATGAAATCTACTCATTCTCTCTGTGTAAAACCCCTTGCCACTAGTCTTGCTTTAAATCTTGAACCTTCAACACCTGGTATACCTTCCTTCTTCTTGAATATCCATTTGCAACTGACAACCATCTTGTTCTATGAGTTTGAACCAATGTCCAGGTCTGATTCCTTACCAGAGAATCCATCTCCTCTTTCATTGCTTTAATCCAGCTACTGTTGTTTTTCCCATTCATAGCTTCAGTGTAGTTTCTAGGCTCTTCAATGGAAACATTTTCAGCACTCATTAATGCATATGCAACCATATCTGCATATGCATATCTTGCTAGAGGTCTGACTTGTCTTTTTACTCTATCCCTTGCTTATTGATATTGCTGCAAATCAGTTGCTTGTGGCAAAACATCATCACTTTCTTCTGTATCTTATAGATTACCACTAATGGCTTGTGAAACATCTTCAACAGTCTCTGGTTGTGGAGTATCTTCATGATCACTAGATGACTCCACCTCAACTTGAGAGTCAAGACTGATAGCTTCAGAAGTTTGTAACTTATCAGCATGGCCTTCAATTTTTTAAGAGACTTGATCAGACTTGTTGATCATTTCTACTTTATTAAACTAAACATCTCTGCTGTTCAAACACTTATGAGCTTCTCCACACCAGACCTTGTATCCTTTAACTCCTTATGGGTAGCCAACAAATACACCCTTGACAGCTCTTGCATCAAGTTTCCCTTGTCTGACATGCACATATGCAGGACATCAAAAAATTCTGAGGTGTTCATAACTTGCAGGCTTCCCAGAACAGATTTCTTCAGGTGTTTTGAATCCAATTGCTATAGATCGACTTCTATTCATAACATAATAAGCAGTGGAGACTGCCTCAACCCAAAAGCTTCTAAGCAGCTTGGAATTGATCAGTAAGCATCTTGTTTTATCAACAAGTGTTCTGTTCATCCTCTCAGCTAAGCCATTTTACTGAGGGGTGAATCTTACTATCCTGTACCTTGTAATTCCACATCCTTGACAGAATTCTTCAAATTCTTTATTGCAGAACTCAAGTCCATTGTCAGTTCTCAGACATTTCAGTTTGACACCAGATTGAGTCTTCACCAAAGTCTTCCAAACCTTGAACTTTTCTAAGGCTTGATCCTTAGTTTTCAGGATATATATCCAGACTTTTCTGGAATCATCATCTATCACAATTATGAAATACTTGCCACCACTCAAGGAAGGAACCTGAGCAGGCCCCCAAAGATCAGCATGTGCATAATCTTACACCCTTTTAGACTTATGCAACCCTTTTGAAAATTTGAGCCTATGAGCCTTTCCAAAATGCAGTTTTCACAAAATTATAGTTCCTGTATCTTATCACCACAAAGCAGACCTTGTTTGCTTAATTCCAGCATCCCTTTAACACTTATGTGCCCAAGTCTGAGATGCCAAAGTGTAGTTCTGTCTATGTCAGAGATTGGTAACATAGCAGCTGACACAGGTATTGATTCCCTTTCCAGCACATAGAGACCATTCTATTTTACTTCATTTATAACCATTTCAGCTCCTTTCATGATCCTTAAACAACCATTTTCAGACCTAAAGAAGTACCCCAGATTGTCAAGCATGCCTAAACATATTAAGTTTCTCTTTAGCCTAGGTGCATGCCTCACATCATGTAAAGTTCTTGTGGTTCCATCGAACATCTTAATTTTGACAGAACCTATACCAACAATTTTACACACATTGCTGTTCCCCATCAAGACTTTACCACCATCCACAGATTATAATCATACAAGAACAGACTTCTATTAGGGTATAAATGGAAAGAACAGCCTGAATCAAGTACCCACTGACCTCTTATATTATTGTTTGAAGCCACTAGTAAATCAGTGCTTTGATACCCATCAGATGACACATCAGAGGCCACTGCTGCATCTCCAGATCTCTCTTTTTCGTCTTTCTTTTTCTCTGTACAAGCTCTGATATAATGGCCTTGTTTTCTACAGTAAAAACACTTCCTTTTTTTCATTTTTTCTTTTACAGATCCATCGTCCATTTTAGATTGGTTCTTGTTCTTCTTCTGCTTCTTATTTTCTATTCTTACCATTAAGCCTTCACCATTACTAGGTTCATGCCCATTGTTCTTCTGAATTTCCTTAGAACTCAAAGAAGCTTTCACATCTTCCAAGGTTAATGTGGTTCTGCCATATTGCATTGTATCGAGAAAACCTTTATATGATTTAGGCAATGAACTCAGTAGAAAGAATGCCTTATCTTCATCAGTGATTTTCACATTCTCAACACTTTCAAGATCAAGAATGATCTTGTTAAAAGTGTCAATGTGATCTTGAATGGACACCCCTTCCTTCATCGAGAAGGTACATAGTCTTTTCTTCAAGAAGAGTCTGTGAGCTAAAGATTTCTTCATGCATAATGTCTCCACCTTGTTCTATATCCTAAGGGCTGTCTTTTCTTCAGAGATTTCCTTTAAGATTGAGTTACCAAGACTCAAGATCAAGGTGCTATGGGCTTTATTTTGAATTTGCTTTTTCTTCTCATTAGGTTTGGAGCTTGTGGCCCCATCAGGATCTTCTTCTTCAAGGGCAGACTCTAAACCCTGATGAACAACAGGGCTCGCATCTTCATCTTCAAGAGTGAGAAATCACCACCAATGGTGAATTTCTCAATCTCTGGTTTTGGGAGGGACATTTTCTTGAATCACTTTGAACCAACCAAGGCTCTGATACCACTTGTTGAATCTTTACAAGTCTTTCAAGATAATTCCCAGAAAACAAAAGAATTAAGCAAGATCAAATTACTTCAGATCAAGAAACTGAAAACTCAGAAGCACACCAACCAGAACAAAAAACACCTCCTTTCAAAAGGAAAAATACTCACTTTATTGATCAAACGGAATCAACTACAAGATAAATCTTGAGTATACACAGCAAGGATCAGAATGACCCTTGAAACACTAAGAATGAACAAGAATGGAGGGAAAAATTGAATGAATTTCAGTGGCTATTAACTAGCTTTTAAACTAGAAATAAAAACAGAACTTAAACAACTCATAACAAACTTAAGCCACATCAGCTTATAATTTGCAATGAGACCTTCACACTAAATTCATTCTGTATATTTGCCCCAAAACTCTTTAATTTTTACACTTAGGTCCAAAACACTTAGGTCCACCATTGTCTTCAAACTCTAATGCTTCAAATATTTTCCAGAATTGTTCAAGGTTCACCAAAGGTCACCCGCTTTTACCTTCAATGTATTTATTTCCAGATCTTGTACTGAAACGATGATCGAGAAGATGAAATATTTGACCTCTTCCCTTGTTCATAACCTGTCTCTGGATAGTACATCGCTTTGTAAATTTATGGCTTTCATTTTAGTAGCTCTAACATGACCTCGAGAGGCTTCAATTACCTAAAACAAGATCTCTAATATGTCCTCCTTGCTTTTGGTGACCGTGTCTATAAAAATTGCATCCGAACATGCAAATTTTGGACAATTATCTCCCAAACTCACAAGCACAAAGGGATTGCCAATCTTTTTAAATGCTTCGAAATAACATTCGTAAGGGTACGTTTTCATCTTCTCGCAGAGGGCATCATAAAATTCTAATGGCAATTTATTGCAGATGAAGCTTCTACCTAGCAGTCGGTCGAGAGAAAATTTAGAGAATGCCCACCAAAGTTCAAATGAAGCAAACAGATTATAACAACCAATCTTAAAACCACCAATGAGTGGTAGTGCTTATTTTTTGTATGAGATTGTCCAATCTACTCCATCATTTCCATGTCATTGTATAAGAACTCCCTTACAATGGTGACAATAAATTCAAGTACACCTCCAAATGATTGTTGAACATTAGTTGATGAGCCGCATGTTGGATTGGTGCTCCCTTCCCAGAGATAAGCCAATCAACAAAAGATGACTTTGTAGTAAATATATAACCTTTCAAACCAGACAATAAAATCAAGACGCTCAATAAAATACAAGAAATTAGCAGGTGTTAAATAGTCCACTCTCCACTAGTTGGCTCTATAAGTATCTACCGTAGCTCCATAGAATTTCAAAATATGAGATATCTCTTTCAATTCATCGTAGTTATGATACGAAGTAGATTTTCGACAAGATTCTAATCCCATATTCCAAGAGAGACTCTCGACAAATTCCTTTAATGGTAAACGTTTTGTAACTCTCTTATATACATTATTGCCCAAACTTTACTAGACCCAAGAATCATTACAACTCAGCTCCAATTTGCCCATAAGATGGAATACCCTTCAAACTAATGTGTTTAAAAATAACTTCTTTGATGGTACTTTATGAGACTCGGTTCCTCTCGTAGTAATCATATTCATTTTTAGTGATTCTTGCCAATCTACTGGAAATAGAAGTCAAAGAAATACTCAGCTTGATAGTTCAACAAACTTCAAGTATCTTTTCATCATGGTACCGAGGTTCGGATATTCGAAACTCGAAAGAAATTTTGCAACGTCGTAGATACATGTAAGATTCAAGACTTGAGAAAACATGGTGAATTCTTGGATAATCGCTATGAAGGGCTTCAAGATTGTCCAAGACTTCATACCAACGGAAAGCAACTCGAACTCCGATATCTCCTTCCAAATGAGACAAGTCGATGGACATTGATAAAGGCCAACTTCCTCTTTTTGGAGCATGTCTATTGTCCAAATTGCTCACCCACTCAAGCATTACTTGTTCAACAAAAGATATATGGTATTCAGATTATTGTCTCGCTTCCACACACAGAGATAATTCAGTAGAAATCTCCGTAACTTCTATTGTCATTAACATCCTCGCTTTTGAGACATCCTGTGTACTCAAGTACATTAACAATCATATCCTTCCAGCAGTCCCAAAAATAGACCGAGTTTGAATAGTAACCCTATTTCTACAAATTGTCTCCTCCGAATGTGCTTTGAGATCTCAAACCAATTCATCTTCCCACCCGTATTTAGAGGAATTTGTTTTCGATGAAAATCCGAGAATCTTTCTAGCAGATAAAGTTTCACCGCCGATACTCGATGTCTCTTAGAAGCATTCAACTGTTGATTCATGATAAATAAGTCACTTGACGGAGTGGCGTAGTGGAAGCGAGAATTGATAGGATGGGAGAAACTAGATATCATTCTAGTAATAGACCAGCCAACGCGATTAGCTTACGCTCTAATCGAAGCATGATTAGATTCGTTCTAATCCAAATGACTCAATGAGATTTTTAATAACGCATAAACCGAGATTAGATGATGTTCCAATCCAAACGACTCTACAAGAGAGATTTTGATAGATAATCCCGTAGGGAATTATAAAAGGGGAATTTTATTGAATAATGGAGGTTATGAAAATAATAACAAGACCTCTCTATTTATAATAGAATAAAGCTACTTCAAAAAGGAAACTAAATCACAATTATAATAGAAATAAAAAACTAAGACACATTCCTTAATTAACTCAAATTAAAATAGAAATAAAATTCTAGAATCCTAAAATAGGTAAAATAGCGTCCTACATCAATCTCCCCTCTTAAAAGAAACTCATTCTTGAGTTTGAATACAATATAGAGGATGAAACTAGTAGTGTAGGAGCAAATCATCTTGTAACGTGAACTTTTTGTCTTTCTCATCAATCTTCCTCGAAACCTTAAACTATCCATACTTCATCAACTTTCTTCGCTTGTACATTCTTTGAGGCGATGATGACTTCTAAGAACGAACGACGATCAAATAACTCTTGCCTTTTTCTAATTGTCGCTCAATGCACTCTCCAACAAGTTTGACCTTCTCAATCATATTTTCTTCAAGTACAATTTTTTTTGTCTTCAATGTGAATAGGTAGAACCATTTCGATCACTTCTACTTCTTCAACTGCATTTTGCTCTTCATCTTCAACGCTTGTCTTGTCCTCCAAGGAAACATCATGCATATTCTTGCACAAATTGTTAGATTGAAACTTTCAATCAATAATAAATTGTACTTTTTCTTCTGCAATATTAGGTACTTCTTCAACATGTGGAAAGGCACAAACTTCTCTCATCTGGACGTCTTCCACTTTAGGTTGTTGACTTATGATAGAATTAGAGATCTCAAATTGGTGTCTCGGAAGAGGTTTTCTTAATTGCTTCAATGCTTGGGTTTTTTCTCTTCTGATTTGCGATACAATTTGCAATTCAATTTGCTTGGCTAAATAAATTGCATGCTGTAAAGTATAGATAGTGTATGTAGGCATCATTTCTCGAATATGCAAACCAAGTCCCCTTACAAATCTTATAACTACATCCTCTTCAAGTTCATAATAATATTTGCATCCATAAAATTGTTCAAATTCATAAGCATAATCAGAAACTGATCTGGTATCTTGATATACCAAACAATAATGAAGAGGGATAAACTCAGATCACAAAATACGCCTCATACGGTTTCATGATCGAACTTTGAATTTACCTTGGTGAAGTCAAGAATCTTGCAACTCTTCCCACCATTCTGAAGTGCTTATGCTCAATCTACTAGCAGGAAACGATACTTGCTCTTTTTTAGGAGTGTGCCAAAATATAAACCAATGGTCAATCTCATCCAACCAATCAAGAAATTTATTTGGATGGGTGTATGCAAAAAGTTTTGGTACATGATAAATAGGAGGCCGAGGATGGTAATTTACCATTTATTCTCAAATTTCCACACAATGGCAAAGCCGTAAATAATGTTCAATTCTCTGGTTTGGTGTGGCCGGCAGTTGGTGGCCGTAATTTAGTGTGGGGCTGGTCGGATCTGAAGGATTTGATGGTGAGGAACATGATGGTGGCCTCGGATTAGCCGGATTCACGGTGGATTGGTCGGAAACCAATTTGAAGTGGCGGCTGTTTATGGTGGTTTGTGGCAGTTTTGGCCAAAGTTTGGTGTCGAGGATGATTAGGTATTAGTCAGCGGCTAGAGGGGAGTGTGAAGGTGGTGTCAACTGCCAATGAAGACGGTTGGTTTCACAGGGGCGGCTGGTGGAGGCTCGCGGTGGTTTCAGGCGTCAGTTGAGTGCGGTAATGGCTGGGGTTTCGTCGGCCGTGGCTGGTGAGTCAGATGGTGGCAATGGTTGGTGATGATAGTGGTTGTAGATGGTAGCGGCAGTGGTGGTAGTTGTGGCGGCTATGGTTTTAAATTTGGGATTTTTTTTTGCTTTTTAATTTTTTTTTCGGTGGTGGATTTGGTGGGGAAAGGTTATAGGTATCCAGGAAGCTGTGTGATTCCCACAAAACGTCTCTGATACCAACTGATGGAGCAGCGTAGTGGAAGCAGAATTGATAGTACGAACACCAAGAAAACGATTGTGCCATAAGTATGCCATCACCAAATCACCTTTCACAAACGCCTTCTTCCGCCGACGTTGTCTACTTCAGCCTTGTATTTAGCATTGGCAGCCTCTAAGTGAGCTCGAACCTCTGCATGAATCTAAAATGCCTTTGCAAACGTATTATCCACTGACTTGCTTTCTCCAATCGCAGCTACTGTTGGCATGACAGCCAAGTCACAAACATGGCGAGGGGAACTAGTATAAACAATCTGAAAAGGGGTCTCACCAGTAAATCGATTCACCATGCTGTTGTAAACGAATTCAACCTAAGGCAAAGCTGTTTCCCAGTTCCATTGCTTGTCACCACGAACACAACGTAACATGTTACCCAAAGTGTGACTGACCACTTCCGTCTGCCCATCTATCTGTGGATGAAGGCACTATCAAACTACAACTGTGTACCAAACTTATCTCAGAGATGTCGCCAAAACTTGCTAATGAATTTCACATCTCTGTTTGAAATAATGGTTTTTGGAACACCATGCAAATGCACCACCTCTTAAAAGAATATATGCGCCATTGAAGTAGCACCTTCTATCTTCTTACATACAACAAAATGCGCCATCTTGGAAAACCTATCAACCACGACTAATATAGAATCTCGACCCGTCCTTGTGCGTGGCAATCCTAACACAAAATCCATAGACATATCTAACCAAATAATTTCTAGAACAGGTAATGGCATGTATAACCCTGTATTCTATGCATGATCCTTTCCTTCTTGGCAAACCCGACACCTTTGCACAATCTTGCGTACATTTTTATATAATTGCGATCAATAATAACGCTCCTCTATAAGCGCTTTAGTCTTGTCTCGGCCTAAATATCCGTCTAATCCTCCTCCATGCAAGTCACAAACAATTTGCTCCCTCAAAAAACTTTGCGGCACACATAATTGATTGGCCTTAAATAAATATCCATCATGAATGAAAAAGTCCTCCATATTCTGTTGGTTGATACAACGATCCCAAATATGTGCAAAGTCCTCATCCTCAACGTATAACTCCTTTATGCACTAAAAACCAATAACTTCATTGACTAAAGTTACCAGTAGGGTTGCTCGTCTGCTCAATGCGTTCGCCACCTTGTTCTGCTGCCCAGATTTGTGCATCAAAATAAAAGTGAACTTCCGCATGTAACTCACCCATCTCCCATGCATCTTACTTAAATTCTACTGGCTATTCTTCAATGCTTGATGGTCGCTGTAAAGCACAAACTCTTTTTGAATCAAGTAATACTCCCAAGTCTTCAATGCCCTAAGGATGGCATAAAACTCTTGGTCGTAAGTTGATCACTTCTGCTGCACCTCATTCAACTTCTCGCTGATGTACTCAATTGGTCGTCCTTCTTCGGAAAGAATGGATGTAATTCCCTTTCCAGATGCATCACACTCAACCTCAAACAACTTGTCAGAATTAGGCAAAGTTACCACATGAGCGGTAGATAACTTCTCCTTTAGTAAAGCAAAGCTTGCCTTTTCTTCATCTCCCCATTTGAATTTTCCTTTCTTTAAGCACTCTGTGATAGCACGCGGCTATAGTGCTAAAACCACGAATAAAGCACCTATAGAACATCACCAGACCATGAAAACTCCGAACCTCACCGACATCTTGGGCGTAGGCCAATCTCTAATGGCTTGAATCTTCGACTCAATGGCCCGAATTCCATCTGCACCAACAACAAATCCCAAAAACTCTACAAGACTCTGTAGAAAGCTACACTTCTTAAAATTAATGTAGAGCTTGTTTCTCCGCAATACCTCCATAACCATCCTCAAGTACTCCGAATGTGTAATCACATCAACAGAATACACCAAGATATCATCAGAATACACTACAACAATTTTACATAAAAAAGGCTTAAGTACCTGATTCATCAAACACGTAAAAGTACTTGGTGCATTGGATACCCGAATGGCATTACGAATGACTCGTACAGCCCTTCCTTTGTCATGAACGTTGTCTTCCACTCATCTCCAGGCCTAATCCGAATCTGGTGATACCCACTTCGCAAGTCTATTTTCGAGAAAACTTGAGCTCTATCTAATTGGTCTAATAAATCTCGAAGAGTAGGAATGGGGAAGTGGTACTTCACTATAATTTGGTTGAAGCGCCTACTATCCACGTACATACACCAACTCTCATCCTTTTTAGGTACTAATAAAGTCGGAACAGTACAGGGATTCATATTCTTATGAATGAATCCCTTCCGCAACAACTCATCGACCTGTCTTTGTAAAATCGCATGCTCATGAGGACTCATGCGATAATGGGGCAAGTTAGGTGAACTTGCACCAGGAAGTAGGTCTATATGATGTTGGATATCTCACATAGGAGGCAGCCCATCCGGCATCTCTGATGGCGTGATGTCTGTAAATTCTGTTAATAATGACTACACTTCTTCAAGAATAGCCTTCGCCTCCAAATCATCTTGTTGCTGCACTCTCTTACAACCATCACAATCTTCTTCTAGATGCCTATTTATTATAGCCAGAAAATTCTTTCCTTCTACTTTAGAAGTCTTCTTCTTATTTGTTAAAGGCACCAAGCGAACCTTATTGCTATTCCACCAGAACTCATACACGTTATCTCTTCCCCTATAAACCGCATTTACATCAAACTACCAAGGTCTACCTAATAACAAATGGCATGCATCCATATCCACCACATCGCTCTTATAAATCTCCCCAATAGAAAAAGAAACATGACACACCTCTGTCACACGCGTTTCTGTCCCCTTCTTTATCCACGCTATTCTATAAGGTGTTGGATGTTTTTTCGTAGAAAGCCCCATCACGCTGACCAACGCCTTTGACACTATATTTTCGCTACTGCTGCTGTCAATGATCACTTTGCACACCTTGTCATTGATAGTGCCACGTGTTCTGAAAATTTTATTGCACTGATTATCCTCTTCAAACTTCGGCGCTAATAAAATTTTTGGCATAATGCAATTCAGCACCTCCTTCATTTGCCTCTAACTCCAAGGCTTCTTCTTCATTCCCATCATCATTCACTTTTATCTCTGCCTCACCAACATCAGCTTCTGCTAAATTCACGTTTCTTGGGCGACAATCATTCGATCTATGTCTCGCTTCTCCGCACCTCAAACACTTAGTCAGTATTGGTTTTGCGTATGGATTGTTTTGCATCTGTGGTTGGTACTGTTGCGGCCTAGGTAGTTGTTGCCTAGGTGGTTGCTGTCTTTGTTGTTGTTGTGCTAGCTGTTGCACCCAACTACTACTAGCCCATGTTTTCTGCTTATTCTCAACCCCAACACCACTTGGCCTATTCTGCGCACTAGTGAATTGCCGTTGCTGGCTTATAGAAACTACATGTTGCTTTCGTTCTTCTAACTTCTTTGCCCTAGCAACTGCCGTGCCCATGTCCTAAATCGTATCTGTAATCTCGCCTTGCAGCTCTTGTTTCAATCCGCCAAGATATTTCGTAATTGCCTGAAACTCTGGCTCATTCATGTCATTCCTTTTGTTTTCGCTTAATTTGCTAGAGACTAACAATAAGCTGGCTGGGGGGTGTGTTGAGTGTTAAAAAGTGTGTATTTATAAAGGATAAAATGGTCATGTTACACTTCAAGTCTAACTAACATTCCTGCTTTTATGTATTTAAGTCTTTTGCTCTTTAATTGTGTGTGTTTTATTATAACTTATGTATTTTATGCATTTTCAGGGGGATTTAGGCTATTTCACAATTAACGAGACATCAGACAGCAAAACGGACTGCATTTTTTAACTCAGAACAGTTGAAAACCTAAGGAAAAACATAAAAGGAAAAATAACACTGTTCACGTATACGAATTTGATTGGACGAATGATGTGGCATTGACTGCTTATGTGGCGTTGACTGATGATGTGGCGCTGACCGATGACGTGGCAGTGTATAATTGGACCGAAAAAATGAGCTTACGATAGAAGCAACACACTTTATCAAGGTTGGTTGACTTTGATGTTGACCGATGATGTGGCAACAAATAATTGAACGTGAAAATTGGCTTAAGTTACATGCGACACACTGAATCACAGTCGCTAATGATGTGTTTCAAGCAATCAGAGCTTGCCACGTGGCGCAATCCTGAGCGTCCGAATTGATTTCATCCAATGGCCATAATTTACTCATTGTATCTATAAAAAGGGGGCTCTCCCCCACCTAATTTGACATCCCTGAATCCATTTTTGGAGTCCATTTTCTGTAATTCCTTCTCTATCTTGTATTTTTTTTTTTTCATATTTTAATAAATACCAATTTTACCCCTAGTTAAATTATGAATAGCTAATTTTCTTTCAAGCTTAGGTTGAAGGTGAAGTCTTAACATGTTCCATGGACTAATTTGGTAAATTTACTTTCTTCTCCCCTCTGATTTATGTGGCTGTTTTGACTTTTTGTCGACAGATAGCAATAATCTTGTCTAGATTTTGCACCAGTACTGCCGTCTCCCTAGTGCAAGGTTATTATTGTCTGGCACGATAAGTGCTTAATACCATATTTATTAGAGTGTGGTTCATGAGGAGTGGAAATTCCCCTCATGATTTAATTGGCACTAATAAGGAATATTAAGCCCATGGTGCATATTGATGCAGATCTAGATACCCAAGCGCTTTATTCACATAGTTTAATCTCTAATATAATTCTGCCATTTTAATTAAAATTTTAGAATATTTCAAATCACCTTCACAACAAATCAAGTTATCCAAATAGAAAATTAACCCTACACCAAATTAAAATCCACCTTTTCGTAGGATCGATGCTCGTCACCATTAATCTGTACTACAAGAGGTTCGTGCGCTTGCGAGTTCAATAAAATTTGCACAACAAGTTTTTGTGCAATTGTTTTCTTGTAATATATATATATAATAAAGAAGAATGTTAATTCGTATATTAAGGTAAATATTTCCTTTCTTTTTCTCATATTTAAATTTCTATAATTTAATTTTTATTTTATTTTATTTTTGTATTTTTTCATTTTTCTTGTTAATTTGGCTTGGTTCCACCGCCTATTAATTTTTATTTTAATTTCATTTAATTTATTTTATGTTAATTTATTTTACTTCACTTATTCTTTTTCTTTCTTTTTGTACAATAATATCACTTGAGTGTGTTTTCACA